>JAOXJP010072722.1:0-15245 GCA_025762735.1 Platanus orientalis
GGCCTGACCATGGACAAATTCATTGAACTCCCTCATGCTCTTATTCATCACATCCCTAGGCGAAACGAATCACATTAAAATCACCTCCCACAAGCCCAGGCCCCACCCATGCATTATGAACAGATCCCAATTCCTCCATAAAGCACCTCTGTTTTTAGCCACAGAAGAACCATAACACATGTGAATAGCCATTCCACCCCTAAAAATATATCCTTCGACTTGAGGGAAATGGAAAAAAACCCCATCAACACATCAATTTTCTTGATGACCTCATGATTCCACACCAAAAGGATACCACTTGACCTACCAATTGCCAAAAGGGCAAACCAAGTAGACATAGACGAGCCAATAGCACTCCTAACTAGTCTGTCACCCATAGTTGGTTTAAATTTGGCCATACATTCGCGCACCTTCTTTTTTTTTTACCCCTCCTAGCCCTCAAACATTCCAGGATAAAATCTTCATAACTAGACTATTTTTTCCCCATCCAGCCCTTCTATTGCCACCAGTCTCGCTAGCACCAGTCACAAAGTCATTCATATCCCATGCCAAATTTTTTAATTCCCTTAAGCCCTTTCTTGATTTATTATTTCTTCGTTGCAAACCATCCTCCTTACCATCCATGTAGTCGGATAGCTTCACCACTGCCACATTTTATCCACCACTTTCAACCCCATTCTTTCAACAACCTGGTCTATATTTCTTTTCCAATCACCATTCCCTAACTCAGCTTTTTCCCCTCAATATCCCTGTTAGGCTGTTACATCTTCCCCCAAGGCAGTTTTGGTAATCCATATTCTCAACTTGCAGGGGTAAGGCTGCGTACATCTGACCCCTCCCTAGACCCCACAATGGCGGGAGCCTCGTGCACTGGGACTGCCCTTTTAATTTTTTTATATTCTCAACTTGCAATATAGGAGACTCACAACAACCAATAGAAGAGGGATATAAAGGAATAACAGTGATACCATTCTTAGGAATAGAAGAAAGAACAAAAGAACTCAATGAGAATTTATGGATGGAGTATTCAAAATTACCTGGGTTATCAAAATAGCCAAAAGGATTGGAAGCCTACTCAATAAACCCCTTGGAGTTAGTTTTCCTGCTTCCTTCACAATGATTATCTGTAGTGGCCTCTGAATGGTAATCCCCCAAAGAACAATCTTCACACAACGAGTGCGACTCCTCCATCGACACGAAGGTGTCTTCAGAGTCAACGAGTCGTGTTGGCCCCCCTAGTGTGAAAAACACCTACAAATCCACGTCTATATCCTTTTCATTGCAAAACTCCTCCTCCGTATGGTATTCCTCATAAGTATCCACCACAAATTGGTTATACTCCATTTTGTTTTTACCATTTCTAAGATAACCCAGCCACAACGGATCACTAACAGTCCCATCTGAGGTATAAGAATCGTCTGAAGAAGGTGGGGGATTACCTATTAGCGGCGGAAAGGTTGAAGACATCATTGAGGTGTTAACACCTGAAGCTTCCGAAACCAAAGTAGACGCAACAGCCCCACATGCC
Organism: Platanus orientalis; assembly: GCA_025762735.1. NCBI lineage: Eukaryota > Viridiplantae > Streptophyta > Magnoliopsida > Proteales > Platanaceae > Platanus > Platanus orientalis. The sequence goes on from JAOXJP010072722.1 coordinate 1,529, forward strand.
ACTGCTAGCAACCAATTTTCATTGCTTCCCTACTCAGAGACCTCCACCTGAGGAACAATCGAGTCGGTCGCACCCACTTGAGCTAAAACACCCTTCCATCCCATTTGATTTTTCTCACCTCCATGCCCACGATCCCTTTCAATTTCATTGCCGACCCCCTTCCTTTAATCACTCCAGTCCTCCTCATCCCCTTTCTCCAAATCGCATCTACTCAATAACGAAAATCTATTTGTGGAGTTAATAAGACCCCCATCCCTTCGTGGTTGACTTGTCATGTTGACCCAAGCGGTCAAACCACGATTCTAGTTTGACAGACCAGGGTCTTGGTTCAATCCCTTTAATTTCGGAACCCACTTCCAATTCCCCATGTGCTAAGATTTGGCACCTTATCCCTTCCCCTTATACTGATCTAGCAGCCCCAAATTCGTTTCATAATCAGGTTTTGAATTTTGAAATCCAAAATTTTCAATCCCTTTTGTTGACAGCTCAACATTCCAGTCTTTAATCTCCACCCTTTGATCATTTCCACATCCAACAATTGGAAGACCTTCATCCCTAACCACCAGACGAGGCCTACATTGCCATTGGGAGCTACCTTCATTGCCGTTACCGGTGAGGTCTTGAATCATGGTGACTGGCGACTCAATATCAACCACCAGCAGTATTGATTCCTCTCCCTTTGGCAGTCGTAATGTCCTTGGGATATGAGCAATGGTATCGACTTCCACCTACATCCTCACAACATAGATAATGGCCCTATTCGTCGAACAATAATCAATCTCTAGCAGCCTCCCACATTTATCCCCAATGGCCTTGAACACCAAAGGAGTCCAATCAGACAGAGGCGGCCCCCACGCCCGAATCCATCTCTTACCCCTTACAGGTTGAATGGGAATGATAGTTGTCACTAGTGACCACTTAGAAACGTAATCACCCCATTTCCGATACAAATATGGTCATTACCAATGATTTGAGTGTAATCGACTTCATTAAAAGCAGCAAAGAGAGCTCGATTCAATAGAAATCCCGTTGGGAGCATGACATAACCTTCTTTGTCCCCCTATCTAAACCAATGGGATACCACAATACCCATTGACTTCCATTGCACACTAACTCCCCACACAATACAAACTATAATGTTGTTCCAGGTTTTCTGCATAACTTGATGTTGAACCCAATGTGGTTTGGAAGGTTGAGCTAGGTTTAAAACCTAAAACTCCTTTATATTTTCTCTATTTTTGCATTTGATCTCAGGGAAAAGAGAAACCCCTCATTTGACGAATCACTTCAGAGAAATTTTCCCAGCCATTCTTACCCTCTCCTTCAGGAATGATTACAAAAGGATTACGAACGTTAGGCTTTCATTCACAAACTCTGATAAACCTTTTGAAATCATTGTCTTTCCTTGAAAGAAACCAGGAACCACCCTGATAGCCAACCGTCCTCTATAGATCCTCAGAAATCTTCTCACCACAAGCCAAATCAACAAACTCTAGAACCTTCCCCAAGGGGAAGCAAATCTTATGAGGGCGTCCCTAACCCCTCTCCACAATGGTAAAAAAGTCATCCTTTGCATTAAGTTCAAAGGATTTTGTCTCCACCCAGAAAAACCTACGAAGCCGATTGTCCTTCATGTTCTTTATTCAACAAGTTCTCTCCACATTTTGCTGTAGGCTTTATTTTAAGAAGCCAAAAATTCTGGTGCTCTATAGAAATCCCATAAATTTTGAAGAAATCTAATCCAAGCTTCTCACCAAGGAAAATCCAAGTACTTAGCTTCTCACCAAGGTAGAAACATAAGAGTAAATAATTTTTTCCTAACCCATAGTTGTCGCCCCCCTATTGTTGGTGATTTTTTTGTTTTTATGATCGTCAACAATAGGTATCTTCTCTCAATTTGTTCTCTTTAAATGTTGCTTTGTGATATTTGAGATACATGCATTATATTTGGGGATGTTTCTTTGTCACTTGAGCTATGGATGTGTTATGCTTAACCCTATGTGTATGGCAGTATATGGGAATTGTTGTTTGCTTTACCGAAGGATATGTGAAGTTGGTAGTAGTTGTTGCAAGACTGTTTAGTGTGAAAAAACAGATTGGTGATAGTATTTAGTATTAGTTCATCATGTTTGACAAGGAGTCTGAGAAGATAGGAAAGTCAGGTATTGCATCAGGGGCTTCTAGTAGTGGGTTACCATGGTGACAACCTCAGTGTGTAGACCACCACTATTAAACTCAATGAGGTGACTTATTTGCAGTGGTTCCAATCTATGAAGATGTGTATCAGCGGGAGAGGGAAGCTTGGATACATTAATGGTCGTGTGGTAGAGTCATCTACTTCTAAAACTCAGACTTATGAGAAGTGGGAGTCTGAGAACTTGACAATATGTCCTCGTTACTTCATTCAATGCAACCACACGTTAGTAGGGTATCTTTATTCCTTAGGACAGCTAAGGAGATATGGGATTCTACAACCCAAACCTATTCACAAATGAAGAACTTTGTGAGGGTTTATCATTTGAACCAAGAGATTGCTCACCTTCATCAGGGGGAGAAGAGTCTTGGGAGTTATTTTGAGGCCTTGCACAGTATATGGGAGTAGTTGGACCACTATGAAACATATAAATCAACATGTCAAAAAGATGCGGTGGCCTATAAAGAGAATATTAAGCAAACCGAAAATTTTGAATTTCTGAAAGGGTTGAATGCTGATTTTGAGCTCGTCCGAGTCAATATTCTAAGTGGAGATATCCTTCCATCCTTGAATGAAGTGTATGCATTTGTACAAAGTGAAGAAAGCAGAAAAAAGGTCATGCAACAATATTCTTCTAGGACTCTTAAGAGATCTGTTTAATCTCTACATCAACCCTTTAGAAAGGGAACAAAAATAGCTTTAAGAAGCCCTTCAAACAGGTTTCAACGATAGGGAGAAGATACCAAGGAAGTTTGGCCCTATTGATAAAGATAAGTTGTAGTCACAGTGGAAAAATGAAGCACACGAAAGAAAACTGTTGGGACTTTATGGAACATCTTGAAAAATTCAGCAAGCATGGATCAATGAGAGTTAACTTAGTTTCATCGTATGAGAGTGATATGGGCATGAGTTATACTCCCCCAAAAGGTTGTTGGTAGTTGGTACTGACATTACTCCCTTAGGTGAAGCTCCTTCTCGACGGATGGTAACAATTCCCAAAGTAGAACTCAAAAGTATGCGCCATTTTATGTCCCATTTGAAGGGTTTTATGGTAGCAACTCATCCATCCACCTCTTCATTTGCCTCCACCAATTTAGGTACCCATGCCACTACTCTTCATGTTTCTTCCACCAAATCTCCTTCCTGAATTATTGATTCTGAGGCCTTCGATCACATGATAAGTCAGTCTTCATTATTTTCCTCATACTTTATTAGTTTTGATCGTAACAAGGTTAAAGTAGAAAATGGAATATAATCTTCCATATTTAGGAAATGAAGTATTTATGAATCCTACTATGTCTTTATCTTCTATCTTTCAAGGACTAAAATTTGCAGTTACTTTTCTTTCCACTAGTTGTACTACCCATGATTTGAATTGTTTAGTTATTTTTTTTCCTTCTTATTATATCTTTCAGGACCTAGGTTCAAAGCAAACGATTAGGAGTGGTCGTGTAGCTAATGAATTATACCTTTTTGATGTCAACGTGGACTCTCCCTTATCTACATGTCAATTTAGTAGTAGCAGTAATAGGAATAATAAAGATCGGTTAATGTAATGGCATAACCGGTTGGGTCATTTGTCCTTGTTGTCTATTAGACTTTTGTTTCCTAATCTTTTTTTGTATAATAATGTGTCAGAGTTTAATTGTGACGTCTTTCAGTTGTCCAAACATGTTCGAAACTCATATCCTCTTCGCAATAAAAAAAAGTTTTTCATAGCACTGCTTCATTTTGATGTTTAGGGACCCTCTCCCATTACATTTTTTGGCTTACATTAGTTTGTTACTTTTCTTGATGACTGTGCTAGATGCACATGGGTTTACTTGATGAAAACAAAAGGGAAAGTTGTGTCTATATTTTAAAACTTTCAAAACATGATTCAAATCTAATTCGAAACATCCATCAAAATATTGCATTTTAATAATGGCAGAGGGAGTACATATTTTCTTAGTAGCAAAAATTGGTTGATTGTGGCATCGACCACCAAACTTCTTGTATTAGTACTCGACAACAAAATGAAGTAGCTGAAAGCAATAATCGACACTTACAAGAAGTTACTAGGGCCCTTCTTTTTTGAGATGAATGTTCCGAAACCTTAGTTTAAAGTTGTACTCACTGTAGCTTATCTAATCAAACCATATGCCTTCCCAAGTTCTCAATTTCAAGTCTCATGTCATTGTCCTGTGTCAAAAACGTCTTCTTTTTCTAGTTCCTCCAAAAATATTTGGGTTTGTATGCTATGTTCACATACAAAAGCATGACATGACTAAATAGGATTCTCGGGCAGTCAAATGTATATTTTTGGGTTATCCTTTGACACAAAAAAGCTACAAGTATTACAATCCAGCCTCAAGGGAAAAAAAAGTTTGTTTCAATGGATGTCACTTTTTTTTTTGAGTCTATGCCCTTGTTTTCTTCTTTCAATGCCTCTCTATAAGGGGAGAGTTTGAGTAAAAGGGGTTTCCATGTCTACCTTCTTTTTTGCTGCTCCACACTTCAGTTCATCAATCCTCTTTTAACTCTTCATCAAATCATGGGAAGGACTTGTTAGTGTATACAAGGAGAACAAAGGACACAACCATCACCCCACCTCCAGTTGACTCTTCGGATCCAGGTAATACTTCTTTGCATTCTAAAGTTGATGATAGTCTTCCTATTGCCCTTCGTAAAGGGAAGAGATCTTGTACTAACCATCTAATTTCCAATTTTGTTTCATATAAATCATTGAACCCTTCCTACACAACCTTTGTTAATTCAATATCTCTTGTGTCTATTCCTTCCAACCTAAAAGAAGTCATTTCCCAAGTTAGAGGAGAGTTGTTATGTATGAAGAAATGACAGCTCTTGAAAAGAATGGGACATGGAAACTTTTGACTTCCATTGGGAAAGTAGTTTGTAGGGTGTAAGTGGATCTATATTGTCAAAAACAAGGTAGGTGGATCAATTGAGAGGTACAAGGTAAGGTTGGTTGTAAAAGGATACAGCCAAACATATAGTATTAACTACCAAGAAGCTTTTGCACCAGTAGCAAAGATGAACTCGATTAGAGTATTATTGCCTATTGCAACTAATAAGGACTATTCAACAATAAAAAAAATAAAAAATAAAACTAGTAAGGGTCAGCCGCTTTGGCAGTTGGATGTGGAAAATGTGTTCCTTTGTGGTGATCTTCGTGAGGAAGTGTACATGATACTTCCTCCAGGCTTTAAAATTATAAGTAGTGAGGATAAAGTACGCAAGTTGAATAAAGCATTATATGGGCTCAAACAATCACCAAGGCCTGGTTTGAGAGATTCAGGGGAAGTTTGAAAAAGTTTAGATACAAACAATCTCATGCTGATCATACTCTATTTATTAAGCATACACTGAAGTGGACAACTGCAATTATTGTTTATGTGGATGATACAGTGATCACTAGAGATGACTCAGAAGAAGAATAGAGTTTGAAATCTCACATTGGTAGTGAGTTGGAGGTGAAAGATTTAAGAGGATTACGCTACTTCTTAGGAATTAAAGTTGCACGTTCAAGGAAATGTATCTTCATTTCTCAAAGAAAATAAGATTAATTGACAAAGACAAGGTTATTAGGGGTTAGACCTGCATAGACTCCTATTGAAGTAAATCATGGACTAAATGATCACGATGAAAGATCCCTAATTGATGCTAGGAGATACCAAAGACTTGTTGGAAGCTCTTATAAGACCTGATTTAGCATTTGCAATCTGGGCAGTTAACCAGTTCATGCATGCTCCAAGAACACCTCATTTGGAGGATACCTTTTGAATTCTAAGGTACTTGAAATCTATTCCAGGAAGGAGTCTTCTGTTTTTCAATAATGGTCATATGAGAGTTGAAGTATACACGTATGCTGATTGGACAAGCTTAGTCATAGAAGATCTAACTCAAGTTATTGCTATTTTGTAGGTGGGAATTTTGTGGCATGGAGGAGTAAAAGCAATCTGTGTAGCCACATTTAGTGTAGAAGCAGAATATTGATCCATGGCACATGGTATATGTGATGCTTTATAGTTGAGAACCTTGCTTTAGGAGAGGGGATTTGACATACAAGTTTGTATAAACTTATATTGTGATAACAAGGCTACAATTAATATCTCACATAATCCTGAGCAGCGTGATTGTACCAAACACATTGAGGTGGATCAACACTTTATCCGAGAGAAATTACTGTGTTGACTGATTTGTACCTTGTTGTTAACTACAAAACAACCATTGGCTGATGTTTTGAACAAGGGAGTTACTAGAGCTCGGTTTCATTACATTATTAGCAAATTGGGATTGTTTGATATCCATGTTCCAACTTAAGGGGGAGTGTTGAAGTAGTGGGGTAACACCAATGTAAGGGTGTAAGTGTCAAGATATGTATTAAGGGTTATTTCTTGTATTCCTAAGGGGTATTATTGGTATTCTACCAATGTATCTCATAAATATAATAAATCCATACGTATGAGAAACATTACACTCTTATACAATTACAGCAGAATTTAGAAAGGTATTTCATCTTTTCCAAACAAATATAATGATGATGATGATGAATAACAAGAAGTATGAATTTCTAACTAGGTACACATGCATTGATCTTGCCAACTGTTAAATTTGATATCATTTATACCCCTTAAATGAAATTAGAAGAACTATGCATATTAAAAAATATATATATTATTTTTTAATCTTTTGGTGTGGTTTATTCTTGTAAGAAATTTTCTTATGTCATCTATATTGTACACTTTTTTTCTTGGTTTATAAAATAAAGGCAAAGAGATAGAGATTTCAGTATTAATGTTTGGAGAGAGAGATGCTGTCTATGGGATAATAATAAAGAAGGCTGATTCACCACAAAATTGAACCACTCTGGTTTAGAAAATTCAATAAGCCTTCCTTTTTCTCATAAGGGCATTTGGATCTCAAGGATTCTGTTAGAGGTAAAAAATTTCATATGAAAAACTTATCTAGATAAATTTATTACCCTCAATCATCTAAAGATTAGAGGATGAAATTCGGTAAATAGGTGTATGTTGTGTATGAAGGAAGAGGAATTTATGGACCACCTCTTTATTCACACAATTTAACAATTCAAAATGCTTAAAATTTCTTTCTCACCTCAACTTATCTTAGTCCTTCCTGAACAATTTTAGAGATCTAATCTCCAAATGATAAATAAGAGACTTGAAAGGTCTTCCTACAATCATTAAGTGTTTTTTTTTTTCCTAAGGCTGTTAATTGGGGCATGTGGAATGAAAGGAATAAAATAGTCTTTGAAGATAAGTTCTATTTGTAGGATGGTCTTCATGCTAGTGTCAATAAGCTTCTTTTTATTTGGATTCCATTTATGTTGACCTTGATGAGCTAGATTGGTATTCTATTTAGAGAGTAGCCTTTTGCTTGTTTTGTTTTTGTTTGTTATATTCACCGGCCTAATGAATGTTCGTTTCGTTCTCTTCTTTTTTTTCTTTGCTCATTCAAGAAATTTTGCCTACCATTCAAAAGGGGTGGGGGATAGGTAGAGCAATGTTTGTGTAGGATCCCACATCACCTAGCTTGAAAAAGATCTTACGCTTATATGTAAGCACCCCTTTACTTGCCTTGACACATTTTCAGGAGAGAGCACATGGCTCAGCGTGAAGAACAAAACCAAGGTGGCAAAGTGGCCCCATGTTGAGAAACCCAGAACCAAACAATATCAAACTAGATCAGGCCGGGTCATTACAATTACTATCAAATCCAGGTTAGCTTTGCAGAGCGGTGAATTGTAAGATCCCACATCGCCTAGCTTGAGAGGGGTCCTGTGCTTATATGTAAGCACCCCTCAACTTAGCTTGATGCGTTTTCAGGAGAGAGAGCATGTGGCTCAGCCCGATAACAAAACCGGGACGGGAGAATGGCCCCATGTTAGGACGCCCAAAACTAGTCAATATCAAGCCATGTCGGGCCAGATCATTACAATTTGTGACATTAACTTATGAGCAAAGGGCCTAGCATTCATTTGTTTCATCCTTCCCGAATCTACAATGGCTAAGACAACTAATATATGTTAGTCAAACCACAAAGAAACTTCACATGGCTTGAGGAAATAAGGAATAAGATATGATAACATATTCATTATGATCTTTAGTGCATACCCCGCCGAATAGCTGGTGAAGAAAGTATCTTAGGCATATGCAGTTCCTGTATATTGAACTACTTGGATGAGTATACTCTTCAAACTCCTCTCCACATGGACAGCAACAAAAAGCACCCATATTATGCTTCTCTAACAAGACCACAGAAAGATGATAGCTGAAGAACTCAAACACCACTGATCAGTGCTGCTAAAAACTAATGTCTGATGTAGACTGCGGTTGATGTGTGGCAACAGATTACAGAGAAAATTCAAACTTCAGGTACATTGAACAGAACCTTTTTAAGGGATCAATGCATTCGTGCATATTCTGTGAGATGAGACCTCCTCCAAATGAAGCTTAACCGGGCTCACTGCATTGTATTCAATAAATAAAGGATAAAGCTTCTCTAAATAACTCCACCACTAACTAAGGGCTGACAAATACTGAGCCAATCCCACCAGCAGCAATACAGAAAATTTCCAGCAATTTTCAAATAAGTGCCCTGCATTCCAAAATTTCACCATGAATGAGATAAGTTATCAAGAAAGAAAAGAACCAACATAAAATGGACAAATTTTTTTTTGTTGCTAATTACATAAAATTGATGAATTAAAAAGGGGAAAGAGGAAGAAAAAGAATATGTATTAGTAAACGTAAAGTGGGTAAACCCAACCAGTCATAAACTTAAGATAGACCAGACAAAAGTGCATAATTAAGTACTATTTTCCTCATGCAATCTTTGGGATGAAGCACACAATTCTCAACAAGAGAAATAGTCAAACGCATGGATTTCAGAAAAATAAAAAAATTAAATATCGGTATTTATTTAACATATAACTCAACGCACATGACTTTCAGGAAAAAAAATATCAGCATTTGTTTGCCATATAACTCAACAAATATACATATATGAAAAAGAAAAAGGAGTGGAGTGGAAAGAAGCTGAACCTTTGGACATTGTTAACCGGGGAACATGAACCAGCAACTGCTGTAAACAGAAGTGCCCTCCCTAACACTACTAAAACATTGTATTAAAAAATCAAATAAAGTTTTTGGACTCTTCTCATTTTCTACATGAACTAAACATGATGCATTACTACGTGCATACATGGCATATACCATCTTTATATACTTTTTATGAGAATAGAATATACCATCTTCGAAAGAAAAGAAAAAAGAAACAAGCTAAGTCTTTCAGCAAACTTAAAACCGATGAACTGCTTTGTCATTGAAGTCACCAAAAGTCGACTAATTGCATTTCAAAACCCCCAAGTTCTTCAAAATAAGAGTGTCAGTATGAATAAAACTGTCTGGCAAAAGATTACAGAATGCACATGTTTGCACATGAGCTGCTAACCATGGGATTGAAATCCATATCAAACATGTTGAGGATGGAGCCTTATATGCAGCTGGGAGTACCATTGATTGAGGAGTACTGTTTGTGCGGAATTGAAATACAAGGTGCCCCCGGCACGCGGGTTGAGCTTGTTGGGGTGCAGGGGGAGACACGCCCCTTATTCTTGAGATTTTACTTCTATGTTGCTTGTAAAAATGGGTTAAAACCTCAGTTTCGAATGAGAGTTCTGAAAGAAATAGAGGCAGCCTCTGTAGAACAATTTGCTCATCTTTTCTTTTTAACATAGCTGAAACGGCTTGCCAAACCACCTAGTGAGTGAATCTTTTTTCTTCTTCTTTTTTTTCCTTTATGCCTTTCCTTTACAGAACACATTTGTTAACATGAGTCTCTTCAATTTATTCCGAGGGTTCACAAGGCATTAGCATGCAATTACAAGCTTCCCGGGTCACTTCCCATTTATTTAAGAAGAAAAATTAAAACTTGCCACACACCTCAAACAAAACATTCCAATCCTAAAACTCTAGCTTCAGCGCCAACATTCCCCGGCATTGCTAAAAATACATTAAGGAAAAACATGAAATCTACTAATACTCTACTCAAATTAACTGGAAAAAAAAGGGGAGGGGGAACAGAAATTTGCAACTCCCCGATCACATTCGACATTAGGGTTTAATGAAAACCAGCTGTAAGAAGAAAATCAGATCACACCCTAGCTTACACTAAGCAAATCACCATAGAAGCTACTACAATTCTCATTATAAGGCATTAAATTCCAAAGTCCTACCTCAAAACACTTAAAATAACGATCGTTTCAGGATTCCAATACAAGTAACGAACAAGGAATCTAGGGTTTCTACAAACAGATAAGATTTTTTGAAAGACACACAAACAAACAGGATTTTGGGAGAAGAGAGATGCCGGTGTTCTTTTCACATACCGGTAAATGCAAATTAGCAGAGAGATCCCTCTAACGGACCACTGGCGCGCAGGGTTACAGAGCACATAGGGTTTCTGGGTTGGGGACATTTTGGTGATGAGATGAAAACACAGGCGTTGCGATGAATGGAAGAATTGAAAGAAAGAGATGGATTAGGTGAAGTATCGTCTTGTTGTGTGTTGTAACTTTTGCTCTAATTATTAAAATCAGAGTCCTCTCTAACAAACGCGTTGCGCGTACCACGCACCAGCTCGAGACCTCCCGTTCGGGATTCTGGGCTGTTATATTTGACCCTTGCAGGATTTGGTTGCATCCCTTCAGGAGTTGGTGCATTCCCTTAAGTCTTTAACGAGCACCTAAATTCTCCCGCATGCACGGGAGTTGGGGACACATCACATCGAAGATTGAAAATCACCTCTCCCAAAACAGGGTGGAATTTGGTCGGACAACTTACAGAGTACCTAAAGTAAGAATGACATTAGGGGTTGACACATCGGCACTGAAAAAGTGATATACACTTTTTGGGGATGCTTTTCACTTTTTGACATTGATGTTTCAACCCCTAATATCATTCTACTTTAGGCACTCTATAAATTGGCCTACCAAATCCGAAGCGCCCCAAAGTCGTTGGAATATGGTGCAACCCCTTAAAAAACGCCCAAAGTCTACCCTGCATCAGGGGTGGACACATCAATGTCAGAAAAATGATCTACAATTTTGGGGGGTGATTATCACCTTTCTACACTGATGTGTCCGTCCCTGATGCAGGGTAGACCTTAGGCGTTTTTTAAGGAGTTGCACCAAATCCTCAAGGCCCCCAAAAAGTGTAAATCACTTTTTCAACGCTGAGGCCTCCACCCATAAGGGTGAGCATGGGCCTGTGTTGGCCTGAACTCAACCCAATATTTGACAAGAAAAATCCCAACCTAATCTAAGCCCGAGTTGGAGACTGGAACTTTTATTAGGGCCAGACTCGAACTTACCTTAGCATGGCTTAAAGCCCGAACTTATATATATAAATATAATGTGTGTGTGTGTGTGTGTATGCACGCGTGTGCGTGAAATTAACAAACTTAAATCCATAACACAATTATTAGAAGTAAACTTTTTTCTTTAGATGAGAAAATATGGATCAGCCCAAGTCCGGCCCGAGGCCAAACAAAATAATTAGGGTTGAGTTTGGGTTTAGATGTTTTTTTTAAATGGGCCCAGGCCTGCCTGAGCATATAGCAGGATTGGGCCTGAGCCTAGCATGGCCAGACCCAAGCCCGGCCCATGCTCATCCCTACTCGCTCATGATGCAGTGCAGACCTTAGGCATTCTTTAAGGGGGCACATCAAATCCCAACTGCCCGTTCCATATTATGGGCTGCTATATTGTTACATATCGATCGCCCATGTCAGTGAACATAATATCGATTGCCCAGCATCAGTGAACATAGCCCCTAATCACTGTCTGATTGCATAAAAAGTTTAAGACATGAAGTGACATAAAATGAAGATAATTATGATTTTCCTTAATAACTACAATATTTGCTTTGGCTGCCATCTTATTAGACTTCTGTATGCTTTTTACTATAAATTTGCCACATTGTCTAATTTTGAAAGCCTTGCTTAGTAACTGAGATTACATGATCTGATGGGCCAACAGTGCATGTACATAAGCCAAACATGGTTCCAAAGTCAATTGGGTTTGAAGGTAAAGCCAGGCCTACCCCATGGATTTATATGTTAACACAAGCCCAGCTTATCATTACGCCAGCATAGAAGCCCATGAGGCCAGGTCGACCCAGTTACAGCCCTTTGTGGTGCTGACTTTTATGGGGTGCAAATTGGGTCGGGCCTAACACAATGCCAACCTATGAATTAGGTAGAGATGTTCACCTTCGGCTTGGGATTGGCGTCATATCTAGTTTCACTGGCCATGTTTGCATGTATTGAACTTTTCTCCTTTTAATTCATACAAGTCATTGAAGTTCTAACAATTTTATTTTAAGAGATACTTGTATTACCAGGTGAGAAGAAGGTGGAATAGTCAATGTTGAATCCATAGGGTCATCCTGGGTTGCTAACGAAGCTTCCCTGTGGAAGATTTCCCAAGTCATCTAGGTCTGTTTCCTAGAAAGTCACCAGCACATTGATATCCTTTTTCATCTCTAGAAATTGGCAGTGACTCTTAATCTCGGCCAGGCATTCCTGAAGTGGAAAAAAACATAGCGACAAGTAACGGTGTTGTTTATGCATACCATGTCACAAAAAATTTTAAATTTTATATTTTGGATTCTATGCATGCAAAATCCATGCACAATGCATGTCTAAGGGTCTGGGAACACTCACATCAGCATTAAAAAGTGCTTTGTACATGTCCCAAAAAATGCAAATCACTTTTCAACACTGATGCCAGTGTTCTCATGCCCCTAACATGCATTGTGCATGAATTTTGCATGTACATACACCGAGCCAAAATTTTTATCTCAAAATTTAACCACATGACACAACGTGCCCTGAACAGCACCACCACTTGCCTGTCAATTTTTTTTTGTCGGACATATATAAATGTGTTCAAGTGTTAGAAAAATATACCAAATTCAAAAATACATCATGTGTCAACCAATGACACGCCTAGATAAGCTTATGTCAACACAGACAATCATTAATTAATTAATTAATTATAAATTATAGATATATATTAATAATAATGATTTAGACCCAAAAACTGGCTAATAGGTATTTAGGGTTAGAAAAGAAGAGACCGGGCAATACCTAGGCCTGCTACCTACTTAAAAAGTGACATGATGCTTAATAAATGGTATTTTGATAAATAGGGAGTTTCTAATAGCACCTCCAAAAGTGTTTTCCACACCTCGTTTTTATTTTTTTTTCAAAATTTCAATCAATATCCATGTTTAAAGTTACCTTTCTAACCCTTCTCTCTACACCCACTCCTTTTTCTCTCCCCCTCTCTCCACCCAACTCTAGCAATCATAGTGGTGGTGGTGGCGGCAACGATAGTAGTAACAACGGTGATAGCCTCTCTCTCTCTCTCTCTCTCTCTCTCTCTCTCTCTCTCTCTCTCTCACCCACTAAGGGATATAAATATAAAATTATTAT
>JAOXJP010072732.1:0-15245 GCA_025762735.1 Platanus orientalis
CTCTCTCTCTCTCTCTCTCTCTCTCTCTCTCTCTCTCTCTCTCTCTCTCTCTCTCTCTCTCTCTCTCTCTCTCCAAATTCAAGGGTTGTTTTGCTACCCGAATCTGGATCGGATACTAGGCTTTAATTCAAATAATCCAAATTAAATATCGCAATGGAATAATGAAAATATATCGTCCCAGTCATTCATATTCACATATAGCAACAGATTATTCATTCATTCACCATTGCATTACCCAAGTGTAGCTGAATAATAAATGTCAACATAAGATTTACAAACTCATAGTGCAGTAGAATAATAATCTCGATCTATCGAACCATAATCAAGTGCAACAAAAATTAAACATCTATCCATAAGGTACTCTAAACAAATGATCTCATAACGTCTGTACATCAAAATTAGGCTCCTAAAATGAGCCAACCATCCATGTTGTAAAGTCCCCATCCAAATGCTCCACCTCTCTACTCATTGTAAAGTATCAAATAAAATTGTACATCATAAACTAGAATCTAAAATATATATACATGTCCAAAAATAAAGTAGTCTAAAGGAGTCCAATGTAGATATAATTAAATGAAATATAAACAAAAAGTTGGGGCTCCCAAGCCTCACCCCCAACCTTTTTCCTCATGTATCATGGGTATACCTCTCTTGCAAATGTCAATCAAAAAGGGGATGTCATTTTTGAGTAAGCATGATGGGATTTGTAATAGGGTATACAAAATATACAATAGAAAAGACATGTCAAGGCAAGCATGATAACAGATAAGATAAATCAAGACAAGATTAAAGATTCCAAATACACATGCATGTGCAACAAGAGTTCTATACATATATATTATTACTATGATTCAAATCATATATATGATTTAAAATAACTATATGGGTTTTCAAATAAAAACCAAACTATGTATATGATATATGCTCACCTATAAGGGTCTCTGCCAAATATTGAAACAAAATGCAATATAACTTGCGAAAGATTCTAGTAGAGCCAAAACAAACCATATAATCAACCCATAAGGGTTTTGATGAAACCAAATACCAAATCTAAATAGTCAACCCATAGGAGTTGTAATAAATCAAATCCTATACAAATGATCAACTTATGAGAGTTCTAACAAAACCAAAACATGTACAAATGATGAACCCATGAGGGTTCCAACATAACCAAAGCTTGTGCAAATGATCAACTCATGAAGGTTTCAACAAACTAAAGCCTGTACATACATCCCACGAAGGGGTCTATAAAATAAAAGGTTGTTTTCACCTGTTAATATGACCTAGTGATTGGGTACCTGAGTGTCATAAAGACCAAAACCATGAGAAACATTAGGGTTGTATTCACCTATTGATGTAACTCAATGATTGGGTACTTGAAAGGGTCAAAAGAGCGTCTTCACCTATTAATTTGATCCGATGATTGAATACCTGACTATTATGATAACCAAATTCAAAAGGAACATTAGGTCACTAAATCTGTCTTCACCTATTGATGTGACTCTTGTGATTGGGTACCTCAAAGGGTTACAAAGACCAACCCACAAAAGGGTTTTTGGGCCTAAGAAGGGCAACCCACAAGAAGGGTTTATGAGTCTATTTAGTCAACCCATAGAGGGTCTCCAAGGTCACAAGGACCATCCATAAAGGATCTTTGGGAAACTTGTGCCCATTTTTCCTATTGATGTTGTAATGCATGACTTTATACTAAAGGGTAAAAATATAATTAAGCATGTGTAAATGTAAAAATAGTCTTTGAACATTTTTAGGAAGTTTATTGTAGTGATTGAGACCTAATAGGATGAATTAGAAATGAAGGAGGTGAAGATAAGTCATGAACATGTCAAGTTTCAAAGTTATCCCAAGAATGTATTTAAAGTAACTTTGTAAGCAAATCTATACCAACCTTGAGTTAATTGGAGGGTAAACCATACATCGTTGGAAATCTCTAGGTTCTGCTTTCCAACTAAACAAATTGTATATGAATAGGAGTCTCCTAGAGGAAGTTATGATTGTTTTTCCACAAGATCTCTGTGTTGACAGACCCACATATTTGGGGTACCTTCAAAGGTAAACCTGTAGCAATCCCGAATGAATTACCTAACAAAGTATATATTATTGGAAAGCTCTTGAACTTAACAAATAGAAGTTGAATTCAAGTTTTTTAAAGAAAGTTATGAGTATTTTAGTTCAAAGGGGTCAAAATTTGAAAATTCTATGAGATGGATCCGACCCTGTCTGGATGGATCGATCCAATGGCACAAAATTTTGAAAACAAAAAGTGACCAAAATCATGTGGGATTGCTTTAGCATCCCTGCAGATCAATCCAACTCTTTGTGGATCAATCCGATCTCATGCAGATCGATATGAAATGACCTATATTGCTTTTTTGAGGTAAAATTGAATTTTCTTCATTTTGGGGAGTTTGGGACCCCCTAAATCGACTAAAAACCCTATAAATATGTTGAAAAATTATTCCAATACCTCATTAGAACAAAAATAGTAATGATTAAAGAGATTAGAGAGCCTTGGGAGAGAAGTGTGGAGTTCTTCCCCAATTAGGTAAGTTTCACTCCCAACCATAGAAAATTTATTAGAATAAGTGATTTTCTTCTTAGAACTTCCTAGTTTTATTCTTCTAATGTTAGATTTATACTTATTTTATAGAGTAAAGTATTTCTAGAGATTGAAGTTAAAGGTTCTTTACGTGGAGAGTTTGAATTAGAGAAATTCGTAAGTAATCTTACTGTCCATAATCAAGCATGTGTAAAGGTAAAAATTGTCTTTGAACATTTTTAGGAAGTCTATTGTAGCAATTGAGACCTAATAGGATGAATTAGAAATGAGGGAGATGAAGATAAGTTATGAATTTGTCAAGTTCAAAAGTTATCCCAAGAATGTATTTGAGGTAACTTCGTAAGCAAATCTATACCAACCTTGAGTTAATTGGAGGGTAAACCATATATCATTGAAAATCTCTAGGATTCTATTTTCCAACAAAACAAATTGTATATGAATAGGAGTCTCCTAGAGGAAGTTATGATTGTTTTTCCATAAGATCTCTGTGTTGACGGACCCACATATTTTGGGTACCTTCAAAGGTAAACCTGTAGCAATCTCGAATGAATTACCTAACAAATTATATATCATTGGAAAGCTCTTGAACTTAACAAATAGAAATTGAATCCCAGTTTTCTAAAGAAAGTCATGAGTATTTTAGTTCAAAGGGATCAAATTTTGAAAATTCTAGTAGATGGATCCAACCCTATCCGGATGGATCAATTCGATGGCACAAAATTCTAAAGAAAAAAAAAAGTGACCAAAATCATGTAGGATTACTCTAGCATCTCTGCAAATCAATCCAATTCCTTATGGATTGATCCGATCTCATGCAGATCGATTTGAAATGACCTATATTGTTTTTTAAGGCAAAATTGAATTTTCTTCATTTTGGGGAGTTTGGAACCTCCTAAATCGACTAAAAACCCTAGAAATATGTTAAGAAATTCATTTAATACCTCATTAGAACAAAAATAGTAAGTGTTAAAGAGATTAGAGAGCCTTGGGAGAGAAGTGGGGAGTTCTTCCCCAATTAGGTAAGTTTCACTCCCAACCATGGAAAATCTGTTAAAATAAGTGATTTTCTTCTTAGAACTTCCTAGTTTCATTTTTTTTATGTTAGATTTATACTTATTTTATAGAGTAAGGTATTTCTAGAGATTGAAGTGAAGGGTTCTTTTCTTAGAGGCTTTGAATTAGAGAAATTTGTAAATAACCTTATTGTCTATACATGATATAATGAATATTCTCTTTGAATCTTTGGCTCCTTATGAATTTGTGTGTGAAGCCTCTAAAATTTCTAGAGAGCTATGCTTTAAACCATTAGACCTTGTGCAATCTTGAATCTAAGCCTATTCTGTAAGTAATCTTGCTTACTATGGGTTTTATGATACATATTTTCTTTGGATCTATTAGATATCTGTATTTTGGTTATTGAAACCCTTTAAAATCTCTAAAAACTGGGTTTAGAACCATTGAACCTTACTTGATCCTTGAATGTAAGCCTCCTTGTAAGTAAGCTACTTACTACAAGCGATGTAAAGTATTTTTTTCTCTTTGAATCTCATAGATCTTAGAAATTTTATAGATGAATTCTTTGAAATCCGTGGAAAACTTTATTTAGAATTGTTGACATATTAGATTCATTGATCTAAGCCTACTTCTTAAGTGATTTGGCTTCCTTTGTATAGAATATTCATTTCTCCTTCTTGTAATCGTTGAAATTATGTAGAACCATATTTGAAGTCATTGAATCTTGCTTTATCTTTAGATCCATACCTATTTTGTGGAAAACTATTATTCTTATTCATGGTGTGGACTGATTTCCTTTAGTAAAACCTTAAAATCATGCGAAACTTGATTAACCTCATGTGAATATCTAGAAAATCTATGTAGACTTATGAATACATGTCACTTTATGCTACTAACAATCAATTTAGTAGGAAATATTTCTTTGTCTCTTTGTTTGGGGTTCCTACATATGATATCTGCTATGATCTCCACACTTTGATTCTTCAGAAAGGTATTGAACCTTCAAATTTTAGTAAATTTGTATTGAACTCATTGGCCTTATTGGACTCTATGCTCCATATGCGATTTTAATAATCTATGTGAACCATTGAATCTTACTACATGCTTTAAATCATTGATTTCATGTGAAATCTTTGTGAATTATTGTGAATCCACTCTTATGGACATTGAATCATAGACTAACACCAAATCTAAATGAATTATACATATTTGAAATAATTGAATCTCAACAATGTTATGCTTATGTTTAATATATACATTATAGAATAATCTGATTATCAAACCATTTGAAATTTTGAACTCATTGATGTGAACCCTTTTAGACTTCGAACCTTTGACCACTTTAGGCCCTGTCATTGAGCTAAGTATGACCTATCAGTTTTGAATTTTGGGTCCACTCATAGGGCTAGGTGTGAGAAAGTACTTTGGACATTCTCTTTGGTTCACAGATTTTTGGGCCTTTTTTGGGGTTTAATAGAAACTCAAGACCTTACCCTTGGGGTTACAACAAGGTATTGGGCCCTTCTTTTGGGGCTAAATAGAAGACTCCGAACCCTTCTCATGAGGTTTGACATGAGATTCAAGACCCTGACCGTGGGGTTGATCAGAACATATGAATACTTTACTTTGGACCTTTGAATACCATTGGGCGTCGACCTTTGGGAAATGGCATGTGTTGTTTGGACTTTGGACTCTTTGAACCTTGTGGATTTTGGACCTTTAGAACATTGAACTTTGGATATTTCAAATACTTTGAAATTATTGAACATCGGTTATTTGAAGATAAACACATGTCATTGACTCACAGACTTTGACCTTTGCATTGAACTACTTGTTTGGACACCGATTTTTTTTTGGTATTTGGTATCGAACTCCGAATTGTGAAATCAGAACTTCGTATCTGAATTTAAAACTCTACATTGGATCATCAACTTTAGTTTGATATCTGATTATTCTTTAGTCTCATACTAGCATGCATACACTTTTTATTGCATATGTGTTTAGTTTTGTATTGAATTTGGACATGCTAGTACTTAGACATTTGTTTCTATTTCATATTATCCATAGTCAGTTAGATTGCTCACAAGTTTGGACTAATTCAATCGTATTAGTTTTTAGACTAACTGTGTTAGCATGCCCTTTTTCTTTAGAGGCTTGTTGTGGCAATTCCAACCCTCCCCTTTTATTGTTTAGTACTCTATTAGTAGCTATACTTTTGGACCCCATTTTTCTCAGGGACATTATATGGAGGATTGTATATTCCCTTTGATTTTTGTCTATGTGAAAGGGCACCCCTTTATTTTACAACACTTTAGAACTTATGTTGATGTTTAAACTATTGATACTTTGACATGTTTTGGAGGTATCTTAGTCTTACTTTTTGCTACGACTTATTAGAATTTTGTGATTATTGGAATTAGTAAATCACTTCTGTAATTATCGAATTCTGATTATGGAAATTAAATGGAATTAATGGACTTAGGGAAATATGAATTATGGATCTTTGACTAGTTGACTATTAGAATCTAGAATATCGGCCGATGATTGGACTATTGGCTATCGGATTGTGAAGCTATCCTAATCCGGGGCACATATGGATCCCATATCCTAGTCCGAGTTCAGGGGGTTACAGATTGGTATCAGAGTAGCCAGGTTTGGATTCTGCAGACTTATGTGATGACTATAGTTTGGATTCTACAAACTCTAATGAGAACTACAGATTTGGAAGTCTGTAGACTATATTGGATAAGTGATTTTGTGGACATTAGAGTTGAATAAAAGATAAATTGAAAAATAGTTGAACATTTTGGAGAATTAAACTTAGACTGTATTGTATTGACGATTGATCTTATATTTGAGGACTTTACTTTGGATTGTAGAGGATCTTATAGTTAATCATGCCTTAGGATACTAGTTGTTTCTTTTCATACCTTAGAATTCTCTATGGTTCTAAGTGTGTGATTTCTTTGATTCTAGGTACTTGATGCCGCCTAGGAGTACTAGAGGGTAACTTCAGCTCCGGTACCAGAGAGGGAGAGTATGGATGGTGTATTAGGGGCCATTCACAGTTTGATCAACATCGTGAAAGAACATATCACTCATGATCGCCAGCTGTGCGAGAGGGGTTGTTGGGAACGAAAACCACATGATTAATCATTTTTAGCGGATGAGACCACTAGAGTTCAAGGAAACCCATAAACCCCATGAATGCCAAGTCTTGGGTAATGCAACTTAAGGAGATCTTTAGAGTTATTGGCTGCATGGATGACCAATGGGTTTTTTTGGCCATGTTCATGATGAAGGGTGAGGCCAACCACTAGTGGAACACCATGAGAGATTCCTTGGTTGGTGAGTATGATGATCCCCCGACTTGGGAGGCATTCAAGGATTTCTACTTCCCACCCAGTGTTCATGAGGAGAAGGAATTGGAACTCCTTGAGCTTGTGCAGGGAAGCATGATAGTACTCTAGTATAAGTCCAAATTCATGGATCTTAACCATTTTGCTCCACAAATTGTTGCTAATGATGACATGAAGGCATAGAAATTTCAGCGAGGCCTCAGGCTTAGCATTCACTCCCGTATATCTATGCTACAACTGAACAACTTTTATGGATGTGGTTGAGATTGCTTACATTGCCAAACATGAAAGCGATGAGATGTAGAGGTTCGGCGATAAGGACAAGAAGAGAGTTGTGACTGAGGCACCTTGCCAAGGTGACTTTGCTCGAACTAAGAACCAAAGAAGGACAAAAACTGAGCCAAAAGCATATACAACAACATGCAATAGATGTAGTAAGAACCACTTTGGTCAGTGCAAATGGGTAGCTTGCACTTATTTCAAGTATGGGAAAGCTAAACACATAATCAAGGATTGTCCACTTCTTTAGGCACCGACTGTAGCCAAACCAGTTGGCGATGATCAAAAGCCGAGAGTTCATGGCTAAGTTTATGTCGTCACTGAACATGATCTTGATGCTTTCAAGACCATTGTAATAGGTACACTCCAGTTGTTTTCTCGAGATGTACTCATCTTGATTGATCCCAGATCCACATATTCTTTTATTACACATGATTTCATGAAGCATGCTAACACTACACCTGTGCACATGGATTACATTTTGATTATTTCTACTCCATTGGGCAAGGCTATGTTGGCATAAGTTGTGTAAGACTTGTACACTTAGGATTGGGGATAAGGGTTAACTATCGACCTTATATTGCTTGATCTAGATGACTTTGAAATAATTTTAGGAATGAAATTTTTAGCAGCTTCCTATCATGCCATTATTCATTGCTATACCAAGGAAGTGGTATTCCAAATGCTAGGCTAAGTAGAGTTCTCTTTTCAAGGGACCAAGAAAGAGTCTCTTCTAGGGGTGACAATGAGCCAAGCTAGCCCGGCTTAGCTCGGAGCTCGGCTCATCATGAGCTGAGCTTGAGCCTCATTTAAAGCTCGTAGAGCCGAGCCCAAGCTGTTGTTTGAGCTCATTTGAGTAAGTGAGCCTGAACTGAGCTGTAGTAAACTTGTCTCGTTAAAAGCTTGGCTCGTTAAGGAGTTAATATATATTATATTGATACCTTTTATACCTTGTGCATATATATGAACTTATGATGTATAAAAAGACAAAAACACATAGTAATGATAGTATATGTCAAGAAGAGTAAACTGAAAAGGAAATAAAATATTATATATATGAAAAAAATGATGGACCTGATGACAACATAAAAAGCCTAATAAAAAATTGGTTTTATCAAACAAAAACATAATATAAAGAGATAAAACAACTGTTACAACAAAAATAATGTCATTTGGCTCTCTTTTCATTGGTGTCTAATAAAAATAATGGCAAACAAAACAATTATAATACTACTTAACAAAAAAACCAAAAGGAAACCCTAAATACTCTCATTAACTTTTTTAAAAGCCTAATAAAGGTAGTTTTTACAAACCCAAGATGAAACCCTAAATCCCCCTTTTTACCATCTTCTTCTCGCATGCTCCACCGCCTACATTCCCATGGAAACTTGAATAAATAGAGCCTTAAGAAATCCACTGATCAATTATTGCATGGGGAAATCAGAAAAATGAAGAAGAGAGAAAGAAGAAGGATGAACAAGAAAAGGAGCTACAGGTAAACTCTCTTTGGACCTTAGATTTTGTTTTGATTTCTTTTTCTTTTTTTTTAAATTTCTGCTATAGATCGCTTTAACATTGCAATGGAAAGTTTCTTGCTTTTCATGTTTTGTATGTTCAATAAATTTTGTTTAAAATTTTTTTTAATCCAAGAGATGATTTCCTTTGCCTCTGCATGGAGATTTTGGTTGCAACCACAAGCTGTGATGAAATGATGAAATATTTTACACAGAACATTACGGTCCTCACTATGAGGATTCGGATCAACAACAATCTCAGGGTTAGTTCAAAAACCATTCTCCTTCCATTCATTCCCTCTTCGGGCCTCCTTAGGTTATTGTGCATATGGTTTTGAATATTTGCTCAAGCGAGCTGAGTTGAGCTTTTAGCGAGCTCGCCTTTACGAGCTTGAGCCGAGCCTGAGCTTAGCACTTTAAGCTGGTGTCGAGCCTAAGCCGAGCCGGAGCTATGCCATCATGTGACGAGCTCAAGCTGAGCTGGGCAAAGCTCGACTCAGCTCGGCTTGTTGCCACCCCAAGTCTCTTCCATGTTTGATCTTAGCTATCTAAGATGGGAACATACTCCGCAAGGGAGGACAAGGCTACCTAGTTTATGTCATGAAGGACCAAAATGATGAATCAACACTAGAAAATGTATCAATTGTAAAGGAATTCACATTTGTTTTTCCCGAAGATCTCTCCGATCTACCCTCAAATTGTGAGATTGAATTCATGATTGACTTGGTTCTAGGCACTAGACTAATTTCCATATCTCCATACCGAATGTAACTAGCAAAGCTTTGTAAGCTTAAGGTACAATTGTAAAAGCTTCTTGACAATGGTTTCTTTAGACATAGTGTGTTGCCATGGGGCGCTGTGGTGTTGTTTGTGAGGAAGAAACATAGAACAATGAGGTTGTGCATCAACTACCAACATCTAAACAATGTGACAATCAAGAACAAGTACCCGTTCTCGAAAATTGATGACTTGTTTGATCAACTTCAAGGAACAACAATATTTTTCAAAATTGGTCTTAGATTAGGGTACCACCAGTTGAAGGTACGAAATGAAGACATTCCCAAAACCGTATTTCAGACTCGTTATGAGTTCCTTGTGATGTCTTTAAGATTGACTAGCGCTCCCGCCGCCTTTATAGATTTGATGAATTGGGTGTTCAAGCCATTCTTTGATCATTTCTCCATTGTATTCATTGATGACATCTTAATCTATTCCAAGAATGATGAAGAACACGAAGAACACTTGTGGATTATTTTGCAAACTTTAAAGGAGAACAAATGTACGTGAAATTCAACAAGTGTAAGTTTTGGCTAGATCAAGTGTTATTCTTAGGTCATGTTATCTCTATGGATGGAATTCTTGTTGACCCCAAGAACGTTGAAGTTGTGGTGAGTAGGCATAGACCAATGAGTGTGACTAAAATTCATAGTTTCTTGGGTTTGACTAGTTATTACTAGAGGTTTGTTGAAGGGTTCTCAAAGATTTTGGAACCATTGACAAAACTAACCTAGAAATATATAAATTTTTAATGGAATAATGATTGTGATAAGAGTTTTCAAGAATTAAAGAAATATCTTGTATCCACTCCAATTTTTACATTACCTTCAAGTATTTGAGGGTTTGTTGTTTACAGCGACGCCACTAGGAAGGGACTAAGATGTGTGCTTATTCGGCACTGAAAGGTGATTGCTTACACATCATGACAACTTAAGCCATACGAGCAGAACTACCCTACTCATGATTTGAAGTTGGCAGTTGTTGTCTTCACACTTAAAATATGGAAACACTTCTCATATGGTGAGAAGTGAGATTTTCCACAGATCACAAGAACCTTAAATACATTTTCTCTCAGAATGAACTGAACTTGAGACAAAGAATATGGATGAAATTCATCAAGGATTACGATTATACCATTAACTACCACTCTAGTAAAGCAAACATGGTAACTCATGCCTTGAATCAGAAATTTTCTATTTTTCTTACATGTCTCAAAGTTGGTAGGACTGCCCTATTACATGAATTAAAGGACTTGAATGTAAAATTTCAGGTCAAAGATCTTGATGTGTTGTTTGCCCATTTAAAGGTGTAGTCTACTCTAATTGATGAAAACAAGAGAACACAAATTGATGATCTAGCACTAATAAAGAAAGCAGATGAGGTGAGGAATGGTGACAGAATTGATTTATCCCTTTATGTAGATGACACTTTGAGATTTAGAAGCCGAATTCATGTTCCCAATGCTAAAGAACTCAAAACGAAGATTTTGGATGAAACTCACAAGAGCAATACTCACCAGCTGAGACGACATTTTCTTCACTTATGCGCAAATTGATGTCGCCAACTCTAGTAATAAGACAGGTTCAGAACGTGGATCCTCTTACACAACAAAGCTAACATGGCCCTCTTGTTTCTAAAAAGCATTCCGCTGACTTTACGGCCTAGAGACCACGATGTTGAAAGATGGGAGGAGATGCTCAGCCACCAGCATGTGGGAATTATGGTGGTCAGTGAGATCAAGTGGGAATTATTATTTACTTTTGTAAAATGTTGTTTGTTTTCCGCTTGCCTTCTTGAAAGAAAGATTAAGTAAATATAAGGTACTCCATTCAGCAATTTATTGCCTTGTAACATTAGGAAACTGTACCATTAATATATGGACTCAATAAAAGTGGAGTTTTCCCTAAGAGCAGGTAGCAATAATTGGTGTCTTTGTTATAGAGTTACTATATAATGTAGTCCAAGCTTGTTTATCATTTGCTGATCAATGAAAAAAAAAAAAAAACACACAAAGACGTTCTGAACTCATACTACTAAGAGAGTGTCCTGTTCCAATGATCGGGGACTAAAATGCACCATCCTGATTCTTACTTTGAGGACTCTTGTCTTTACTTACAATGAGAACTCCTCTCATTCAGATTGAATGAGAACCCCTCAATCAATATTTGAGGCATCTTTTTTTCCATTGTTATAAGTTGAGAAGGCTGGAATTAACACAGTAATCATATCAAATTTGAATGTTATCTTTTAAAGCATCATGTCCATCCAAGCAAATGTTTGATTGTTACATGGCGCATCTAAATCATCAGAATGGAGCTATAGGTCGTGTTTTTCTGGGGAGAGAAGACTGAATTCTTGTAGGGTGGTGAACACAATGAAAATA
The DNA here is from genome assembly GCA_025762735.1 of Platanus orientalis. Lineage (NCBI taxonomy): Eukaryota > Viridiplantae > Streptophyta > Magnoliopsida > Proteales > Platanaceae > Platanus > Platanus orientalis. Next base: position 11,905 of record JAOXJP010072732.1, read on the forward strand.
CTACAGATTAGGTTGTATGGCCAATATTGAAGTAAGGCTGAAGCCAATTTCATATTAAGGGATTTTCTTGTTTTTGTTGCAAAGATATGTATACTGGGATTTTGGCAGTTGGATATTTAATGAAATTTGAACCACATTTTGGTCTACTTCTATATTTCTTTCTCTGGTATAAGATTTCTCCATGTGGGGAGCACTTGCCATATTCTCTAATCCCTTTTACTCGACTTTGTTATCAATTTTGGGGTAATCAAATTCAAAACACGAGATTTTACATCTACATGTCTATATCCTTGGAAAATACTGCAATAATTATAGATCAGATATTTGAATTGAGTTGCAGAATTTACGGTCTGTCTACAACTTCTGCCCTGACCTGATTCATGCGATCTGGGTCTTGGCCATAAAATTTAGAAAGATTGTAAAATGTTTGATCTTTGAACCAAAATAAAATAATGTTTTGCAGACCAAAAAAAAAAAAATTCCAACATTTAATCAATTTACAGAACTATGAAAGAAAGATTAGCGACAAATTTAGAATTAATCATTCTATACAACGGAATTTATTGTGAAAGAATTTAGACTATACTATTGATACAGTAAATTAACCAACTCTCTTAAAACCTTTAAGATATTAGGAGATACATAAATTAATATACTTTCAACATCTCAAAAAGAAAACATTATTCTCTCCTAAGAACACACTTAAAAAACTAAGTACAAATTTATATAATAGGTATACATATGCCCACTATTCTATATCCGAGAAAATATTTTTCAGACTGTTAACAATAAATTAACCAACTCTCCCAAAACCTTAAAGGATGGGATAAGTACAAATGAATTTCGTGAGAATAATGCAAACAGCACCAGGGGTTGATGCATCAGCACAGAAAAGTGATTTTACATCTTTTGGTGGGTGCTTATCACTTTTCGGCGCTGATGTGTCCGCACCATGGCACCGTTTCACCATTCTCACAAAATTCATTTGTAACTAATACAAATTAATATACTTACAACACTACTAATTATTCCTTACAATGAAATAAGGGATTTGTGGCTATTGCTTCCGCTGCCGAAGGCTATTGAGCAAATTATTTCTCCCCAACAAAACCTCTGAGAAAACCCGATCCACCTCCTCCCCAACACCCTCCAACTGCTTACCCAAAATCTCCACTCTTCCTTGCAATTCCTCTGCTACATCGCTGCTTTCTTCTCCACCTGCAGCTTCAAAAAGCTTAGCTACTCCCTTATTCACCTCGCTTACCTCCAACACTCCCCCTGTCTCCTCCATCTCTTCACAAACACTTAAAAGCAAATCCATCAGCGAAGAATCGACAAGCCCACCAAATGCCTCTCTCATCTCCAAGCATGACTGAACGTCTCCACATAGACTTGACATCACAACCCGTAAAACCCAAAACCCTGCTCTCTTCATCGTTGTCAGAGCTTGATGGATAACCCATTCCTTCCCTGAACAACACCTTAGCTCTCTTCTGTCTTCCTTCTCTTCTCCTTCTCCAAAATTCTTGTTAAAACTAAGGGGCTGAATTGCCTGCAGACGTTCAATTGCAAGGGAAGGAGAATTCTTTACAAGGCTCAATGCATAAGACAGCGATAATCGAGCTTGACCCAGATGAGAAACAGAGGAGGTAATCAAGTTGAGCAACTCCAGAAATTTTAAGCTGTCCCGCAGATAATCTTCGACGGAAGAAAGCTCCCATCTGCTCATCGGATAGTCGATATCCACTACCAGCTTCACGAACGCTTTGTTGATGTTGGGTAGGATCTGTATGCACTGACGAATCCAGGACAAAGTCAGGATTTCTGGTTTGGGTTTGGAATGGTATGAGAGTTGAATCAGGTCATTCTGTATATCAGATTCGAATGCCTGTAGAGAAGCTAAACGTGCTTCCCGTTTGTGGCGGCGGCGGCGGTGGTGGTGGTGATTCTCCAACATGGAGGATAATTTGAGAGAACGGCTTAATCTTTGTAATAAGAGCACCATGAATAAAGGCGAATTCAGATAGATGAGTTTTAATGAGTTTTTCACTGTCTGCTGGCCTTATATAAGATTGAGATTTGTGAAGTGCACGCGTTGTGTATGGGGTGACGCGTGTGGATCAGCATTAACAAAACAAAACCAGGTGACTGGCAAACCAACTGTACCTCTTTTGGAACCACAGAAACAAAAGAAAGTTTGGCGGTAGTCAAACATACTTATCTGTTGTGTTGGATTATCTTGTGATCGCACACGCCCACTGGGAGCTTGGCATCTTGTTGCTCACGCATTGAAATGGCTTTTAAAGCACTAGAGGGGCGCAATGACTGTTTCAATGAATGTGACTTTTGAACTCTAAATTGACATGTGATGTGTTCAGGTGAAAAGTAGTGTCATCAGGCCCTAAAAAGAGGTACCAAACAAATAAACAAATAAATATATATATATATCATGTGTCATTTTGTGACACATCTATTGCAATTGAATTTGGTAGGACTAAATAAAGTCACCCTAATATAGGACTGACAAATCAGCATTGAAAAAGTGATTTAACAATTTTTGGAGATGCTTTTCACTTTTTGGAGATGCTTTTCACTTTTTTGATGCTGATGTGTCAACCCCTGTGTCTGTCCTACCTTAAGATGACTTTAGTTAGTCCTACCAAATCCTCAGGGCATCAATAGAGTTCTTTTCATCACACACAACCCTTCTCCAAGCTCAGCAATTGTTAAGCGATGAAATAGTCTCTCTAGTGTTCATGGTGAATTATACAGATGACAAAGTAGGTGGTCAAAAAAGCGACCGAATTCAAAAACACATCACGTGTCAATCAATGGCATGCCTACATAGGTCTGTGTTAAGATAGGCAATCATTCTTCCCCAAATAGGAATCATTCCTAATCGCCAATGCTCTTTGTGGTTGGGTATCCCTGCACTTAGAATATTCTACTGCAACATAAAGTCTTGCCGTCTATATATATGTACTCTAAAAATGAAAATCACCTATCCAAATTTACTTTTTAGAATACATGTAATGAGAAGATAATGACAAGACTTTAAGTCGTAGGAGAGGATTTGAGTGTTTCGATGTTGCCTCTCTTACTGATATTGTGGCCCTGCATTTGATGGTGTCCATCAAGTTTATTTTCTTTTGGGATGCCAAAAAGTAATTAGATAACTTTTTGAAAAGATTACTTGGGCCTAAGGATGCAAGTATCCGATTTTCGGTTTATATTTGTATCGGTTTAAAGCAAATATGAACACATATATCCGTTTTGATTAGCTATCGTCTCTCTCTCTCTCTCTCTCTCTCTCTCTCTATATATATATATATATATATATA
>JAOXJP010072743.1:0-15245 GCA_025762735.1 Platanus orientalis
GGGTAGGCCTATCTGTCCTAAACCATGGTGACTTAAATACTTCTTTAATGAACATGCTTAGATCCACTAATTAATCCAAGTCATAATTTAGGTGCTAACACCTGGAAAATGGTAATGCGGGTGTGTCATGCATGCATGGTTTTCCTTTTCACTTATGACCTCAGGCACCAACTTAAACTGTGAGGACCAGAATTTCTTCCGACTGTCTAGTTGCCACAAAAAACACAAGTGATTAGGCGATTACGAGGGAGAGGGTTCTTCCCTTAAATGGGTTCTTTTTTCCTTGATGATCGACTTCAATTATTTACTAAAAACCAACTAAGACCAGCATCAACACATAATACAATAAGTGTAAGGGAATTGGAATGCATAACTTAAAATTAAACTTACTGATAGATCAAACATTCATACAGTCAAGAAGAACCACTAAGCTATAACTTAAATAACTTGAGCACAGTGATGAAATAATCAATTTAAAGGGATGGCTTGAAAAGAAAGTAATCTAGAGCAAAGACTAATCCACAGACTGAGTAGTATGTGTGTGGTTGGATGATTGAGTGTGTCCTTTCATTGTTCCCTCTCTTTCTTTTTATAGAGGTCTCATGGGCGGTTACAGTCAGTTTCCTTTCGAATTCGAACCTCACATTCTCCCTCCATATATCAAATAATAACTACCTGTTCAGTTCTAACAATCTTCAGTCAAGGGTCTTCTCTCTCCTGTTGATTCAGCTCCTTGTCAACTATTCTATTGATTGGCTTGCTTCTCTTATCAACACCTGCCATGTGTTCCTTTGGAATTTATCCACTTTTGGGTGGTAACAATTCTTTGTCATATTTCTTTATGTTGACTTTGTTTGCAACCATAATACTTGCTTGTTTGCATCATGACCTGAGTCCTGAAATCAATAGCTTTACGCTCATAGAGGGTAAGGCTTGCTTGCATATAAATTAGACCAATGCCCATGACAGTTTTCCAATTCTTATAATTCTAATGTTGTAAACGGTTTTGAAAAATGCCCAGATTTTTCTATGCAAAATCTATTCGTTTGTCTATGTATGAGCCAAAATAAAAGTGGGACCCACATGTCATTTGAGGTGGGCCCACATCGGTTTGTGTTCACCTCAATAAGGAGAACAATTCCGTGTGATTAGATGCTCAAAACCATCAGTGGGTGAATGAGAAATTGCCTCCAAAAGTTCCTAGTTAATCACTGGTAAAAGTGTGAAATTTGAAATAGTCCCACATGGACTAGCCCAAAAAAATTTGTGTTCATATATATTAATGTTGAACATAAGTTTAGGCCCCAAGGGGCACCACTGTTTTGTGGATGGAGGAGGACCTAGCCAACATTAAATATAATTTTTATTAATATTTTTCTTTTTGCTTTCTCCCAGAATCGGTTACACCTATTAGGACATGTCTCTCTAAACAGGTTTTATAATTTTGCCCTTGTGGGGGTGTGTCTATTCGTACAATTTTACATTACGCCCTTGGAGACTGTTTTGCCCTTATGGGGTGTGTCTATTCATACGGTTTTACAGTTATGCCCTTGGAGACTGTTGGACCGAATAGACACACATATGGCTATTAAATCACACCTATTAACACATGTCCATTCCGTACAGACATGTAGGTGTCTCTTAATTCATCCCCTTTCACACATGTCTGTTCCATACGGATGTATAGGTGGCTACTAAGTTGCAACTATTGGTCATTTGTGATTATTCGAAATCAAAGGTTGTGTCCCTATACCTGTTCCGAACAGACACGGAAAAATCTATAAATAAGAGGTCCCTCCATCATTTCATTCATTCAATTTTCAGTCAAGTTATTAGTGTCATAGTGCATCCATGTCAGTGTTAGTGTAAGAGAGAGGTACAGCACAAGTTGATTCACCAGACACACAGATTGTAGTGTTGATTCTGTATGTAGAAGATCATTGTATCCTGGGAGGTAGAGGTCCGAATTAACCGTAAGCACCAGTGCAAGGGATGAATCTATCTTAAGGACATAGTGTCAAACACGAGCCTTGATCAAGTCAAGTGAAGTTTTCTATCATCCGAGTCAAGTGAGTAGTTTCATTTTGTTTTTACTATTTTCATATTATATAGTATATCGAAATAACAATATTAAGATAGCATCTAATTCCTATGCTAATTCTTATATTTCACATTCCTACAGATATCTTGCTTTTTGTGTATCATGGTTTGAGTCATACAACTTCTTTCATAGTTCCTGGACCAACTCAATTTACAACTTGGCTCATCATGAGTAGAGCTTAAGCCTTGTTTGAAGCTCATAGACTTGAGCCCATGCCTCTAATTGAGCTTGTTTAGCTAAGTGAGCCTGAGCCAACCTGCACTAGAGTTAGCTCACTAAAAGTTTAGCTCATTAAGGTCTTAAGTATCCTAAATCCAAATGGCCTTTTGATGGCTTAAGTAACCCCTTGACTCTTCACATCCACATCAAAGGAAAAACTTCTCAAGAGCTTCAGATGAAAAGAGGAGAGTAACAACAACCTTGTTGAAACATAAATTCGCAATATAAGTGAATTTATCAAAATACCTTAACACACCCAGAAGTTTAATGGAACAATCAATTCTGTTTGCAAAGTCATCTATAATGTATAAATCATTGAAAGAGCAACAATCCTAAATCATCAAGGATACAAATTCTGCAATAAATCTCCTATATTCATCAAAACTCTATAATGATTTAAACGATGAGTAGATAAGAGCAACAATGACTCCGTAACATGAATGTTTCAATCTTAGCCGTTGATCAAGCATCAAAGATGTACAATAACATGGAATTCATTTCAACAACACTTTTAGAAGAAGATAGTTAGACTTCAAGAACAACAATAATTCTTGTACAACTAGCCAACCAACTTCTACAAGGACTCAACTACCACCAAAGGCTATAAATACCCATACTCGCTCTCTCTCTCTCTCTCTTATGGATGGACTTTGGTGACTATGTTGGGACAAAGTTAAATGATAATTACACATTTTTTATGGATTATTGGTGGTATATATTCAACAGTATTCCAAATTCTTGTGTCAACCTAAAAAAATGCATATTTTGCAGCTCGACACTGATGGGACCAAAACCAGCAAATAGTCGGGCCCAACCCAAAAAACCACGCCCAAGTAGAAAGACCAAACCAAGATCAAAATCTAAGTCATGCCACAATTAAACCCAAAACTCTCAAGCCAATGAACCCCGAGTCATCTGAGCCTCGAGAAAAAAGGCGTTACGAATCTGACCCGAGGAACTCATACAAGAAAAGATCCCACGTGTCGGCAAGGCCAAACCATGAAGGAACACTCAGGAATCGAAACCATATGATATCATGCGACATCATCTCCGAGAACAAGATAGCCAGCTCGATCCAACTACCCTAAGCAAATCTGGATCCAATGACCACACCCAGGAACGCCGCTCGAGTAAGAGACGTTGAGCTAAGAATCCGGGATTGATGAAGAGGTCGAGCACTATAAAAGAAAAATGGATTGCAGCAATGGAAGGTAGGAAAAACATCTTTCAAAACTAAATCCGACCTTCTCCTCCCTACGATATCTAACTTGATCATTGGAGGAAAACTGGTTGGCTCACCCTTAACTTTGTCTCTATTCTCGCAGGTTCAGTGGATCATCGGAGAGCCCTACACTCATCTGGTCGGGCCCAAGCGTCAGGATTCGGGCATCATCAGTTGGCGACGTCTGTGGGAACCGTAACTAAAATGGTTCATCTAGACTAAAAGTGCATGATAGAGACTAGATCCATGGATGCATGAAGGAATAATCTAATGAATGCACAAAAAACAATGACCACACCAATCAGACGGAGGAGGAGGCTGCCAGTCCCAATCTTGAACGACGGGTATGGGACCTCACGAGGGTCATGGAAGAAATCGCTCAACAAAATCAATAACTCTTATAAAGGATCATCAACTAGGAAGAACAAGAAACTCAGGAAGGACTGCATGGTGAAAAATCCCGCCCCATCGGGAAGCAAAAACGGAGAAAGAATGGGAGACATAAAATCTCATAAGTCCGAGAAGTAGCACAACGGAGAACACCTTCACCAAAGTCAAACAGAAGGAGGAGGTCCACGTTATCTGCCAATGCATGATCGACGCAAAGAAGTCTAGGACCAACTGAAAGATGCCATGCAGACAAGGAAGGGGAAGTAACCATCTACTGTAGAAGACTTGGTCAGAAGGACAAAGTTTTCCTTCTCAACCCGAGTAATGAACTGCTTGCTTCCTAAAAAAATTTGGGCTCCACAAATGGAAGCGTTCGAAGGGATGAAAGATCCCCTTGACCACCTAGAGACATACAAGACACTGATGCACCTCCAAGCCTTCCCAGATAAGATCATGTGTCAGGCATTCTCTTTAACCCTCAAGGGTCTCGCCCGCGCATGGATTGGAAGGCTAAAATCGGGGTCCATTGATATCTTTCTAGACCTCAACAAGTAGTTTGTTAGCCATTTCATAAGTGCTCGAAGTTACCAGAAGCCAGTCACCTACCTCTTGAGTGTGAAACAGGAGCAAGATGAATCACTAAGAAGTTATATCACTTGGTTCAATAAGGAGGCCTTGCAAGTGGATGACACTGATGACAAAGTGATATTAATAGCCTTGATGGGGGGTTACAACCTTCTAGGTTCCTGTTTTCTCTATCAAAGTCTCCACCAAATACCCTCGAGGAGCTGATGGTGAAAGCACAAAAGCGTATGAATGCAGAAGAAGCGATGACAGCCTGAAGAGGTGGGGGAGAATTAGAAAAAAGAAAAATAACAAATGGATCGAGCAAGTCAAATAAGAGCCGAGTGCAAGGCGATCAGCCTTGCCAGCTTGAGCTAAAAGCAAAGACTCTCAAGTCCTGATTTCCCAAGCATACCTCTCTGAACGTAGTTCGTAATGCGTCCTAATGGAAATCAGAGATGGCCCCGCCCTCAAATGGCCAGGGAAGTTGAAGGCCCCCCGACACGGAGGGCAAGAGGAAAATATTATCATTTTCATCGGGACAACGGTCATGATACCAATGACTATTTCGACCTTAAGGAGCAAATTGAAGAGTTGATACAATGGGGAAGGCTATAAAGATTCATGACAGTTTAGAAGACGGACAAGACCAACGAATAGCAAAGCCAACCAGCTGCAAAGGTAAAAGAGGGAAACCTGCCCCTAGGCGAAATCAGAGTAATAGCAAGAGGATCCATACGAGGCGAGTCTGCTTCAGCCCGAAAAGCTCATGTACGAAGATCCAAGTAAGTAAAGGGAAGAGATGACTACATGACTGGAAAACTGACGAAACAGGCTCGAAAAACCAATCACTCGATCACTTTCTCAAAAGAGGATTCCGCACAACTACAACACCAACATGATGATCCTCTTATAGTGACAATCATGATCGTCAGGTATAGGATGCAGAGAGTGTTGATTGACAATGGAAGTTCTGCCGACAGCTTGTGCTTGTCCACTTTCAAACAGATGGGAATCCTGGAAGATAGGCTACAACCCATAGGGGTGCCCCTAGTTGGCTTCACAGGAAATAAGATCTTCCCCCTAGGGTCCATTGCCTTATCAGTGACAGTTGGGTTTGAAGTACAAGTTACTAAAGAGGTCGTCTTCCTAGTGGTTAATTTTTCGTCGGCGTACTATGCGATACTAGGAAGACCCTCCTTAAACCAAATGAAAGCAGTAACCGATACTTATCACCTGATAATGAGATTTCCTATAAATCACAGGGTGGGAGAAGTCAGAGGCGACTAGACAGTGGCACGGGAATGTTATAGTGCCTTGCTTTCAGACAGTCTACAAGAAGAAGCCATGATAGTCAATGAGAAAAAGGTGAAAGCAAAGAAGACAAGCCCGATAGCCAAACCAACGGAAGACCTTTTAGAACTACCATTGGATGACCTGACCCCCAACCAGAAGGTTCGAATAGGCAGCCTCCTTGAACCAATTCAAAGAAAAAAGATGACCGAACTATTGAGGCGACACCGAGACATCTTTGCCTAGACACACAAAGACATGCCCGACATCAATCCAGAGGTCATGGTGCACAAGCTGAACATCTGCAAAACTACCAAACCTGTGCGACAGAAGAGGAGGAATTTTGTGAAAGATTGAAATATGGTGGTTGCGGAGGAAGTGGACAAGCTCTTGGAAGCAAAGTTTACATGAGAGGTACACTATCTGGAATGGTTTTTAAACATGGTGCTGGTTAAAAAAGTTAACGGAAAGGGGAAAATATGTGTGGATTTTATGGACCTAAATAAGGTCTGTCTGAAGGACAACTTTCCTCTACCAAGAATAGGCACGCTTGTCGATTCAACCTCCAGACACGAGTTACTCAGTTTCATGGATGCTTTCTCAGGGTATAACCAGAGACGGATGTACGGGCTAAATCAAGAGAAAACTTCATTCATCACTAACCGAGCCTTTACTGTTATTGAGTAATGCCCTTCGGACTAAAGAACGTCGGAGCCACCTACCAAAGGCTGGTTAATACCACGTTCAAGGACTAGATAAGGAAAAACATGGAAGTATATGTGGATGACATGCTGGTAAAAAGTTTGAAGGTAGACCTCCACTTTAAGGACTTGGAAGAAATGTTCGACACCCTAAGGAAGTACAAAATGATGTTGAACCCTGTAAAATGTACCTTTGGAGTATCGGTAGGAAAATTCTTAGGCTTCATGGTTTCTCAAAGGGGAATTGAAGCGAATCTCAAGAAGGTGAAAGCCATCATGCGAATGGAGTCACCCCGAAACACGAAAGAAGTTCAAAGGCTAACAGGGAGAATAACAGCACTGAACCAATTCATATCCAAATCAATGGATAAGTGCCTCCCCTTCTTTTGTCTACTTCGAAAGGTGTTCAAATGGACAAAGGATTGTGAAGAGGTATTCTAGAAGCTCAAGGAGCATCTCACGAGCCTACCCCTATTGTGTAGAACCGAACCTGAAGATTCGTTGCTCTTATATGTTGTTGTCTCAGACTGTGCCATGAGTTTAGTATTGATAAAAGAAGAAGAGACTAGGAAATGGCCTGTGTACTATGTAAGTCGGGCCCTTACTGGAGTTGAGAAGAATTACCCGAAGGTCAAAAAAGTCACCTTTGCAATAGTAATCACAGCACGAAAGCTACGCCCGTACTTCTGGTAGATTGGTCAAATGGTCGGTTAAACAACCAAACACATCTGGTAGATTGGTCAAATAGTTGGTTGAACTGGGAGAATTTGACATCGAATACAAGCCTAGGGGACCAATAAAGGGTTAAGCCGTAGCTGATTTCATAGTTGAACTAACCCCATCCTTGGACATGGAGCTACCAAGAGAGTCTAATCTAGCGGAGGAGAATAACTGTGTGTTGCATGTCGATGGGTCAACCATGAATCATGCAAGTGGGGCAGGAATCATAATAACAATCCCAGGAGGAGAAAAGTGGAGTATGCCATCAGATTCGGATTCAAGGCAACCAACAATGAAGCAGAATATGAAGCATTGGTGAATGGGCTTAAGATAACTCATAAGCTTGGAGCCAGGAGCATAAGTGTTAAAAGTGATTCCAAACTGATAGTAGACCACGTTTTGGGCGAATATAAGGCAAGAGAAGATAGAATGGCAGAATACTTATGGATAATCTAAACATTGATAAGCATGTTTGATGTATTCATCATCAAACACAAACCCCGAGGGCATAATGACCTAGCCGACAGATTGGCCCGACTCACCTCAGCCCTCGAAGACGACAAGGACATGATGATCGAGCATCTACCAACGATAAGTATTTCCACCATCGAAGCGATATCTATTGGGATCACTGAGGAAGAACCCACATGGATGGACCCAATTCAAGCATTCCTAGAAAATGATAGGCTTCTCGATGATCGCACTGAGGCCAAGAAACTCAAGCTAAGGGCTTTGTACCTTGTCCAAGAGAAGCCTCACATTACCCTACCTCTGTTGCTTAACCCCAACCGAGTCAAAGCTTGCTATGAGCGAGATTCATGAAGGAGTATGCAAAAACCACTTAGGGGGCAGATCAATGGTTCACCGACTCATTAGAGTAGGCTACTACTGGCCGACAATGCGAACTAATTCTACACGTTTCGCACAGGAATGTGACCGATGCCAGAGATTCGCCAACAAGCCTCGGCAGCGTGCAAAAGAACTTATTATAATCCCCAGCCCTTGGCCATTTGTACAATGGGGGATAGATATAGTTGGCCCACTCCCCAAGGGAAAAAAATAAGTTAGTTTCATCATTGTAACGATTGACTACGTCACCAAATGGGCCGAGGTAGAACCCGTGGCCAAGATTACCGAAAGTAATATCTAAAATTTTGTATGGAAAGTCATAGTCTATCGTTTTGGTGTCCCGGAGGTCTTAATCTCTAACAACGGGAAACAATTCGATAATCCTCAGTTCAAGGAGTTTTGTTCAAATCTTGGGATCAAAAACCACTTTTCTTCCCCGAGATATGCTCAAGCCAATGGATAAGTAGAGGTCACCAACCGAACCCTCCTCAAATAATAAAAACACGGTTGGAAGCACACAAAGGGAATTGGCTTGATGAACTACCAGGAACCTTATGGGCAAATAGGACAATGGTCAAAACCCCTACGAGTGAGACCCCTTTTCTCCTGGCGTTCGGGTTCGAGGCAGTGACCCTAGTGGAGTTAATCCTACCAATTTACTGAGTCACCAGAGCAAATATTGAAAAGAACAAAGAGAATCTCCACCTAAATTTGGACCTACTAGAAGAGAGAAGGCAAGAAGCTGCTTCTCGAATGAAAGCTTACCGAAACACCATGGCCCGATACTACAACAAAAAGGTCAAAGAAAGGAGATTCAAGATTGGGGATCTGGTCCCAAGGGAGATCATGCTCGCTGCCAAAAATCCAATAAATGGAAAACTAGGACCAAATTGGGAAGGACCATTTTGGGTTATGAAGTTCAACAGGCCCAGATCATATCACCTTGAAAATTTGGAATGCAAGCAACTAACTTGACCTTTGAATGCAGAACACCTGAGGAAATACTATCATTAGGAAAAGTGTAACTCAACATGATTTAATAAACAGAGGCATTCTGTACACATTACACAACCAAAACTACTTATAGCAATGCGAAGGTATGTACCTTGACAGGCCCCATGTGGCCGAGAGTCACTTGATGACTCAAAGGTATTCAACTAGCCCCATGTGGCCGAGAGTTACTTGATGACTCAAAGTTATTCGATTGGCCCCATGTGATCGAGAATCACTTAATGACAGTTATTCGACAAGCCCCATGTGAATGAGAGTCACTTGATGACTCAAGGTTATTCGACTGGCTCCATGTGGTCAAGAGTCACTTGATGATCCAAAGTTATTCAAAAGGGCCCATGTGGCCGAGAGTCACTTGATGACTCAAGGTAATTCGACACCCCCATGTGGCCGAGAGTCGCTTGATGACTCAAAGTTATTCAACTGGCCCCATGTGGCCGAGAGTCACTTGATGACTCAAAGTTATTCAATAGGCCCCATGTAGCTGAGAGTCACTTGATGACTCAAAGTTATTCGACAGGCCCCTTGTAGTCGAGAGTCACTTGATGGCTCGAAGGTATTCGACAAGTCCCACGGAGCCGAGGGGCACTAAATGATTCGAATTTTCATTAAGTATTTTTACATCTGATGAAACTAGAAGATGTGCTACAGATCCAACTAAATGGAAAAGATAGAGAGCCAAGTAGGTTATCACAACATGTACAAGAAACACCAGAAAATCATTTGTGAAGACATGTAAGAAAGCTCTAAGGAAGAAATAATATGATAAGGCAAGGAAATGGTTTCATTCACAAGAGAAGTTATTTACATAACATAAGGTCCTCAATAGGCAACCTATCATTAACTTCATCCTCCTCAACCTCAACAACCTCAGCAGCAACAGGAGACCCCAAGTCGTCATAAAAAACAAACCCAGAAAAGTCGATCTTTGGGTAAGCTTGAGAGGCCTGGTGATGGAAGGCTTCAAAACCCTCTGTAGTAATCTGAGACCTCAATCGCATAATAATTTGAAGCCTAGATGTCTGCCCATGCAGTCTCTCTCCTACTATAGACGTGCAGCCAATCAACTTCAGCCTCAACCTTACTCTTGGTCTTCAAAGTGAAAAGCTTCTTCTTCTACGAACAAACACTGTTCTTCGCAGACTTCTAAAATTGAATGCCCACCGTCATGAGCGAGGTCAACTACAAAAAAATAATGAGGTAAGACGAGGCAAAAGTGGCAAATGAGCAGCGTAACCAAGGAAGTAAGTTACCTAAGCAAGGTCGAGCACCATTCATTGGTAAAGGGCACCCGAAGAAACTCAAAGAAGAGCCTCAAGATCACCCTTCGGAACAACCTTAGTCATCTTCTTTAATGTGTAGTCGGGATTGTTCACGAAGGTTTCCATGGTCAGACCTGTCCCTTTGTTAACCCGAGGAATGGAACCTTCAGCAGGAAGAGTGGAGTGATCCTCAGCAGGAGTAGGCAAATGACTGACGGGACCAGAAATAGGATGCATGGTAGAGGTGTCAATGGGGGCACGCAGGTCACTCGGGGGTGCCTGATCCCTCTGTGGAGGTAAAATCATGGATTCCTCTCAACTCCTTGGAACCTGAGCTTAAACTTTTCGATGCTTCAGGATGGGAGCAACCAAACTACTGGATCTAGGACCCTTGGCTACACTCGAACCCTCCCCTACCGCTGGAACCCTTTAGGAGTCTACGGCCTCTCCGTGAGCCTCCCTGGCCTTCTTCAGAAGGAGTTTCAAATCAGCCTTTGTCATGACTATAAATTACAACTAACCAGAGTTTAAAAAAAAAAGGAGAAAAACAAAATTGAATAAGAAAATACCCTCAGTGGTTCCTCCAGTGAGCTTGATAACAGAAGGAATACCCGAATCCTCTGAGACCACATCCTCAACAGATAGAGGCTAAAAGGGAAAATGAGAAAGCACCTCGAAAGTAACAAGGGCCAAGTATCCGTGCACGGGGTATGAAATCACCCTAAGTACACGATTAAAAGAAGACGTTAGAAGGTGAGGCTCGGCAAAAACTGAGGTAGGACACAAAAAACATAGAGTGAGAAGCCAAAAGAAGGCCGAAAGGAAAATAGAAGCTGCAACAATGACACAAGAAGACTTCTTAGAGGAGTTCGGGTTACCCCATACACGGCTGAAGCGAACCAGCTTCTCAATCTCGCTATCCTAAGCACAAGCTTGGCAGCCGTTGCCCAAGATGAAGAAAAATCTACTCTTCCACCCCTTGTGGAAAGTTGGAAGACCAATAACCAAATTCCTAAAGTTATCTCGAGCGGTGAAATACCACCAACCTGATTCCTTCTCGACAAGCTAGTAACAGAAAAGGAACACCGAGACCAAAATAAGTTCAGCCGCCACTATGGCCACCTAGAGGATCATGCAACCAATCACAATCCTCCATGAATTAAGCATCAACTAGGCAGAAGAAAGACCGACACAGAGAAGAAGATCCCTAATAAAGAGGGCGACTAGGAATCGAAGGCCAGCCCCAAGAGCCTGTTCATACAAGCAAACATCCTCGAGTTGGATATGACAAGCTCGCTTGGACACCCCGGGAGAATGTAGGACAATGTCCTCGGGAATATAATACAGCCTCTTAAATTTCTCTAAGTCAAAGGAACTGAGGGTAGAATGGAAAATATCAGCCATCGGAGGGCTGGGCAGAGGTTCTCGGGTAGTTTCTGAGGTCCCCTCAATATTATCAAGACGAACTGACCCAAACTCAGGAAGCCCCATACTCATGGATAGGGTGTCGCCAGAGTCAAAAGACAAAGGACTGGACGAGGCATCCATTTGAACGAGGGAAAAAATAACCTCTACGGAAGGACCTAAGAACGATAGAAGCCTGTCAATGACAGATGACAGAAACTAAAGGTCACCGCTGACTAAGCCTAGGTCTGGGGGCACCTCTGAGCTCAAAGGAAGCTATAGAGCCGGACCAAATGATAACCAAAGGGAACTCTGGTGTTGTCCAAGGTGAAATAAAGTAAACTAAAAAGAAAAGGATGAGTTGAAGAGGTGAGCCTAGCTACCCAAAAAGAAAAAATAAACTAAAGAAAAAAGAAAGAGCAAAAGAACATACCGGAATGATAGTTGGAGAAGGAAACACAAACCCGAAAAACTACCCTAAAAATACAACTATGAACGAAAGCAAGGGGGCCCAAACTACTTATAGGAACTGGGTGGGCCGAACCCAGTTGTGTGATCTATGCAAACATATCTGAGCCTCCACGTGGCCTCGCACATGCTCAGAAAGCAGGTGAAGCGACGTCTTATCAATCTGTAAGACAAGATCCACACCCTCCACGTGTCATCGTAGGCAACGGAAAGGAAACCGAAGCGATGTCTAATTAATGACACCCCTGATGGCACACTCATTATGAAGGCATGGAGTCCCAATAGTCATAACGTGTGCATGACTTCCAAGGCACTTGTCCCAGTTCCTCGTAAGGGCGACAACCACCAAAAAGTAAAAGACATGGCGCGATAGTAATTCCATCGGTCTCAAAAAGAGAGATAGCCCTCTGGAATTGGGGGGCATCTGATGGGACCAAAACCAGCAAACAGTTGGGCCTGACCCAAAAAACCACGCCCGAGCAAAAAGATTGAACCAAGATCAAAATCTGAGCCACGCCTCAGTTAAACCCGAAACTCCCAAGCCGATGAACCCCGAGTCATCTAAGCCTCGAGAAAAAAGGCATTACGAATCTAACTCGAGGCACTCATACAAGGAAAGATCCCATGTGTCGGCAAGGCCGAACCATGAAGGAACATTCTGGAATGAAACTATACGATATCTCATGACATCATCTCCGAGAACAGGACAGCCAGCTCGATCCAACTACCCCGAGCAAATCTGTCTCCTATGATCACACCCAGAACGCCACTCGAGCAAGAGACATTGGGCTAAGAATCCGAGAATGATGGAGAGGCCGAGAGCTATACAAGAAATGGATTGCAGCAACAGAAGGTATGAAAAACATCCTTCAAAACTAAATCAGACCTTCTCCTCCCTACAATATCTAACTTGATCGTCGGAGGGCAACCGGCCGGCACTCGGCTGGCGCACCCTTAACTTTGTCTCTATTCCCGTAGGTTCAATGGATCGTCAGAGAGCCCTCACTCATCTGGTCGGGCTCGAGCATTAGGATTCGAGCATCATCAAATACCAAACATTTTGCTTCAAAAAAATTTTAAAAAATGGATTATGGATTAAACGTTGCCAAATGCTCATCTAGTTAGTGAATGTCTCCAAAAAAATGAAGAATCATTGGAATCCATTTTCTTGATTCTGGAGGAGAATCGAGAGAATTGTTCCCAAATGGGCCCTTGATTTTTTTCATAAAAATCATTTTAAGTTGCTGATTTTTTATAGAGTGATGGGGGACTTCTATTTATGGGCTGTTCATAACGTTTCAACCAGCTATATCTTTAGCCTTATTCAAGTTGTCTCCACTTTTCTTAGATCTGAGATCTAGAACTTGCTTGCTCTTTTCTGGTTTGCCAAGCTGATTTGGAATCATCTTCTCTTGGGCCAATCTATTGAACATCATAAGAACAATTCTAACAATCAAGTAAGCATTTTCAAAGGTTGCTTTTAGTCTTTTTTGATATGGCCACGTGGGCCTACATCATGACAACTGCACAAAATGAAACCAGCCTAAACCAATGAAAAACCTGAGCAGGTGATAGCACTTTGTATTGTTCAACCCTCACTATCCCCCCTCCCCCCAAGATTTTGACCCTGGGTCTTCCCTATGAAAGACAGACGCCGTAGCCACCTGAACACGTGGGCATTGGCAAAGTTTACTTTGTTTTTGGGAGCTTATATTCGCACCTCAAGTTTTTGTAAACACACCTCACTTAACTCTATTCCAAAAATACCCAAACTTAAAATGACAGTTATAACCCTAATGAAAAAAAAACTTAAAAAACAAATTTGTAAGCACACCTCCTCCTCTTCTCCCACATCGTCAACTTCAAACTATCATTCTTGCACACCTCTCCCTCTCCCTCTCCCTCTCCCTCTCCCTCTTCGTCATTCTTCTGCTTCCTCTATATTCTTCTCCATCTAAGCTCTCCAACACCTAAAAAAAAGCCACACATTGTGATTTTCAAACAAGAACTCAACCAATGAAGCATTAAGGAAGTGAAATGGAGCGAAATAGCAACCCTGAGGTAAAAAAATTTCATGCTCGCAACTATATATTTTTTTCCGTCGTGTTCGGCATTATAGGGCTGAACAGGCTTTAGCCTGTTCGGCACTATGATGCCAAACATTCTTAAGAATGTTTAGAATTGACAACACTAAACAATATTAAGAATGTTCGACATCACAGTTTCGAACAGGCTTGAACCTGTTCAGAATTGTGATGCCAAACAAAAACAGAAAGCTGATTTTTTTTAAGCAACCCAATGCCTCAACCCGCTGCAGTCGAATTGGTGATAAAATGGTGATAGATTACAACAATGAATTCACCACGTACGAGGTAAAAAAGTGTATATAACTGATAGCATGACTAGTGTGTATAACAATTTGGATGAACTTGACGTTATTATTGTTTTCCTATGTGTAGATATTCAATAGTCGGGGGGCATTGGTTAAGTGGGTGACGGATGTTGGAAAGAGAAATGGGTTTGTTGTAGTTATTAAGAAGTCAGATTCTGGTTCTGGCATAAGAAACCAAGTCTGACCCTTGCATGCGAGCGGAGTGGTCTGTATAAAGAAGATAAGAAGACAAGAAATGTTAGCGGGGTTGTAAGGGACAAGGGAAAGGGCACCAAGAAGTGCGAATGTCCATTCTAACCGAAGGGAAAAAAGTTACCCACTGATAACAATTGGTTATTTCTACTCGTATGCAGGGTGCATAATCACCCTACTGCGGATCATCTCGAAGGTCACTCTTATTTGGGTAGATTGTTAGACGGAGAATCCTCACTTTTGAAAGATATGTTTAAGAGTAACATTTGACCAAAAGACATATTAAGTGTAATGAAGCAAAGAGATGCCCTCAACATGACTATAATAACCACAATATATGATGCGCGAGCTAAATAAAAGAGGGAAAGGAAGGCTGGTAGATCTCAAATGCAACACTTGCTTAGACAGTTGGTCAAATATAATTATATCGAGTGGCATGGGGTAGCCGAAGACAGCG
>JAOXJP010072754.1:0-15245 GCA_025762735.1 Platanus orientalis
ATTATTCTAGACTATTTTCAAAGTTGGAAGAGAACTTACCTAATTGGGGAAGAACTCCCACACTTAGCTCCCAAATTCTCCAAACTTTTATAATTCTTTCTCTTTTGGTGTAAAATGAGGTCATTAGGCTTTCTTTATCATATTTATGAGGTTTTGGGTCGTGTTGGGAAGTTTTCACACTCCCCAAAATGAAATTTTTTTATTTGGATTCAAAAAATGCAAACTAGGTCATTTTGGATCGATCCCCCCAATAGTCGGATCGATCCGTATGGGTTCTGGATCGATCCGGCATGTTTTTGGAAATTTTTAATGGAGGATCGATCTACTAAGTGCTGATCCATCCAACATGGGTTGGATCCATCCAAATGCCTTTTTTCCAAGTTTGATCCCTTTGTACTAAAATTGTCATAACTTTCTTCAGAAAACTTCTTTTTGCAAAATTTTTGTTGGGTAGGAAACTAGACTTCAATAGATTTCTAAGGGTATATGACTTGTACTATAGTTAACTTAGGATTTGTGTCAGTGGACCTAGGAAGTTACCCAAAATACATAGGCTTATCAACATGGATACCTTTGTGGGAGAATTAGAATAACTTCTTTTAGGAAACTTAGAATTGTACAACGTTTGATGTCTTGGAAAGTAGACTTATAGATATTTCCAAAAACGTATGGGTTTTCCTCAAATTATATCAGGATTGGTACAGGTTTCCCTACAAAGTTACCCCAAATACGCTCTTGGGACAACTTTAGGACTTGACAAGTTTAAGGTCAAACTTGGGTTCTACACTTCAAGCTTGGTCCAAAGGGTTCCTAAACCACTCTAAGGTCTATCTGAATATATGAAATTATAATTTTACCCTTGCCTGTGTTAAATTACCTTTTTACCCTTTAAAAGTAATGTGTGGTGTTACAAGTCATCCCTCTTAGGGTTTAGTGCATCTTGAGATTCTCGGCCTCCTCGGTCTAGTCATCCCCCTTAGGGATGGAATCACCTTATGACTTTCATCCATCTCAGGCCAATCATCGCCGTTAGGGGTAGAGTCATTTTTAGACTCTTGGCTATCTCAGTCCAGTCGTCCCCCTTAGGGGTGGATTCATCTTGTGACTCTCAACCGTCCCAGGCTAGTTGCTTCCCCTTAAAGGTGGAGTCATCTTATAACTCTCGGCTGTCTCGGGCCAATCTCTTCAAAGAAAAGGCATACTTGAAAAATACTATTTTTATTAAAATAGGTCTACAATTGGATCATCGTAGTACTTCTTCAGATGCTCAACATTCTGTGGTCAAGGTAACTACTTTCCTCCCAAGTCTTCTAAGTAGGAGGTTCCTGGCCTATTGAACCCTATGCCCCGGTATGGTCCTTCCCAATTAGGGCTAAGCTTTCTATCAATGGGGTCCTTGGTGGCGAGTGTAGTTTCTTGGATGACCAGGTCCCCTATTTTAAATTTTTTTCTCTTTTACCCTTTTGTTATAGTATCTAGCCATGAGGTGC
The DNA here is from genome assembly GCA_025762735.1 of Platanus orientalis. Classification (NCBI taxonomy): domain Eukaryota; kingdom Viridiplantae; phylum Streptophyta; class Magnoliopsida; order Proteales; family Platanaceae; genus Platanus; species Platanus orientalis. The sequence continues at coordinate 1,491 of JAOXJP010072754.1, forward strand.
TAATAGGCAGCTACCCGAACAGTTGCTTCTTGTCTTCTTTCTCTATCATATCCAGACTTAGCCGGTGGTCCTTACCATTCTGCTCAGGGTTCATCTACACAGTTTGATAGCTGGTTAGGCTGAATTCTACAACTGTCACCACCTCGCAGTCGAACACTAATAAGAAAGGGGTCTCGCTAGTTAGTGTCATAACTATAGTCCCGTAGGCCCATAGGGCTCCCAATAGCTCCTCAGTCCGTTTGCCCTTATGTGCCTCCAAATGAGTTTTTACGATCTTCAGGGGGATCCGGATGGTGACCTCCACCTGCCCATTTACTTGGAGATGTTTACGGAAAGAGAAATGGTTTTTGATCCCGAGGCCCGAACAAAATTTTCTAAATTTGGGATTATCAAATTGTTTCTTGTTGTCCAAGATCAAGACCTCTAGGACACTGAAATGGTAGATTATGGATCTTCATACAAAACAGTGGACATTCTTCTCAGATATCTTGGCCACTACCTCAACATCCACCCACTTAGTGAAGTAATTTATTTCCACGATGATGAGGCTAACCTATCCCTTTCCCCTAAGGATGGCCCAACTATATCGATATCCCATTGTGCGAACAATAAGGGTCCCGAGATGACGGTTAGCTCCTCAAGCAGCTGCTTAAGCCTATTAGTGAACCTCTGGCAATGATCACACTCCTGCATGAATTTGGCAGTATCAACCTGCATCGTTGGCCAGTAATATCTTACTTGAATGAGCCGTTGCAGTAAGGACCTCCCCTCTGAGTGGTTACCATAGATTTCCTTATGAACCTCTCTCATCACATATTCAGCTTCATGTGGTGCCAGGCATTTAAGGTACGGAATGTTGAAGCTTATTTTATAGTCCTGCCAATTAGGGTGTACCAACTAGCTCACAACTTAAGTTGTCTGGCATCAGAGTGGTCATCGGGCAGCTTTCTTTCCTTGAGGAAATCAAGGATAGGCGTCATCCAAGACACTCCTCTTCCGACAATGCCAACCTCTCTCATAACTGGGCTATGTATACTTAGTTCTATGAGATGCTCAATCATTGTCGCTCCATCGTCATCAAGGGCTGAGGCTAAATGGGCTAATTTGTCAGCTCTGTTGTTATGCTCAATCACGAAGACCTTGAAGACTTATGCTAACATCTTGACCACCTTCAAGTACTCTGCCATTCGATCCTCCTTTGCCTTGTATTTCCCCAAGACTTTCTCTACCACCAGGCAAGAGTTACTCTTCATGGTTATCCACTCGGCACCAAGTGCTTGAGTTATCTTCATCCCGTTCACAAGTACTTTATATTCAACCTCATTGTTTATTGCTCTGAAGCTGAACTTGATAATATATTCTAGTTCGACCCCAGCCAGGGTAGAATAATCCCTGCCCCACTAGCCTAGTTCGTGGATGACCTATCTACGTTAAGCGCCTAACCTTCTCCTCCCAAGTGGTCAAGATCCTCAGGAGCCTCCTCCCCTACTGTTGGGGTCAATTCTACCACAAAGTCCACCACAGCTTAGCCGTTTATAGTCCCTCTCGATTTGTAGTCGGTTTCGAATTCCCCCAACTCGACTGACAACTTTACAAGTTTCCTAGAGGTGTTGAGCGACTGTAAGGCTGATCTTAGTGGTTGGTCAATCAAGATGGTGACTGAATGGGCCTAAAAGTAGGGCTATAGCTTCTGGGTGGTGGTTACCACAACAAATGCGGCCTTCTCAACCCTCGGGTAGTTCTTTTCTTCTCCCCTTAAGGCTTGGTTGGTATAGTACATAGGCTTCTGTGTTCTTTCCTCCTCTTTGATTAGTATCGATCTCATGGTCGAGTCTGATACTGCTACATAGAGAAACAACAATTCTTCAGGCTCTATTCAGCACAGTAGTGACAACTTCATGAGTTGCTCTTTAAGTTTTTGGAATACATCCTTGTAGTCCTCCGTCCATTCGAATGCCTTCTTGAGTAGGCCAAAGAAAGGAAGATACCAGTCCATTGCCTTAGAGATGATCCAAGTAAGTGTTGCTACCCTTCTTGTAAGCCTCTAAACCTTCTTCGTGTTATGTGGAGATTCCATGATGACTTCTACCTTCTTTTGATTAGCCTCGATCCACCTCTATGAAACTATGAACCCTAGAAACTTCTCAGTCGAGACTCTGAAGGCACATTTGGTTGGATTTAGCTTCATGTGGTATTTCCTTAAGACTCTGAAGGTTTCTTTAAGGTTTCTGAAGTGCTTATAGGCACTCGGGTTTTTCACCAACATATCATCAATATACAATTCCTTGTTTCTTTTGACTTGCTCCTTGAACATTGCATCACCAATCTTTGGTATGTGGCCTTGCATTCTTTAAAACAAATGGCATCACTTCATAGTAGTAGAACCCTCGGTCAATGATGAAGAATGTGTTTTCTTTGTCGAATATGTGCACCATATCCCAATAAGGCATCCATGAAGCTACGTAGCTGGTTCCTGAAGGTTGAGTCGACCAGGGTGTCAATTTGTGGTAAGGGGAAACTATCCTTCAGGAAAGCTTTATTCAAGTCAGTGAAGTCCATGCACATTCTCTATTTCTCACTCACCTTCTTGACAAGTACTACATTGGATAGTCACTCGAGATAGTGTACCTCCTGAATGAATCCAGCTTACTAGAGTTTATCCACTTCTTTTGCCACAACCTAGTTATGGTTGGTGGCAAAGTTCCTCATTTTTTGTCATACTGGTCTCTTAGTCGAGCTGACATTCAGCCTATGTACCTTGATCTCAGGATCAATCCTAGGCATATCACCGTGGGTCCAAGCAAAGACGTCTTTGTTTCAGGCAAGCAGGGCCACCAACCACCTTTGGTGATCACTTAAGAGTTCACTACCAACTCAAACCACCCACCTAAAGGCAGTGTCATCTAATCTGACTTAAAGCAATCTCTTCACGGGCTTGGCCAGTTATGGTTTCCTTCCCTCTTCGATAAACAAAGCCTCTTTATGTTGTCCACCCCATTATAGCACTCCCAGGCAACTATTTGGTCACCCTTGACTTTGCCCACCCCGTGATCTATGGGAAATCACATCATTAGGTGATACATAAAGGTGACAACCCTCATTTTATTGAGGGATGGTCTCCTGAGAATGGCATTATAGCCTGATGGGCAGTTTATCATAAGGAAATCAACTTCTTTAGTGATTTTCTTTGAGCCAAGGCCTACCATCATGGGTAAAGCCAGAAATCCTAGTGAGAATAACCCATCCCTAGTAAAGCCGATGAGGGGAAATCTCATATTGAAGCCTTCCTTCTGCAATCCCCATATGTTTGAAGGCTATTAGATATAGGATGTCAGCAGAGCTTCCATTGTTGATCAGCACCCTTTGGGTTTTATATCCTATGATCATTATGGTGACAATGAGTACAACGCGTTGTTGTGAGGGTGCTGCAACCAAGAAGAATCTTCTTCGGTGAAAGTGATTGGTGAGTCCTCCCTTTGAGCTTTCTTAGCTATCTTCCTATCATATAGACACTTTTCTCCTCGGGACATTGCACTCTTCTAGCATGCACTTTCCTGGCTGAAGCTGACTCTCCCCCACTAGAGAACCCTCCGGAAATAACCTAAATCTCTCTTAAAGGCTAAGGTTCGTTGGACTCCTTGTCGGCCAAACGGCACGGTTCATGGTCCTGTCGGGTCGATTGTTTCTCAGTGACAAAGTGATGCAGCCTGCCTTATCGGATCAGGTTCTCTATCTATTTTTTTTGGTTGAAACACTCATTGGTATTATGACCGTGGTCTCAGTAGAATTAGAAATACTTATCCTTCACCCTCTTTGTTGGTGGGGCCTTCAACTTTCCCGGCCACTTAAGGGCCAAGTCATCTCGAATTTCCATGAGTCAATTCAACAGGTGTGTTGAGTAGAGTATACTTTAGGAATCAAGATGTGAGTGCGCTCACTCTCTGCTCAGGTTGGAGTGATGAATCTTTGCACCCGTGCCATTGGTCGATTCTCGAGGGTACTTCTACTCTCTTTCTCTTCTTAGTTTCATCCTGACATTCTTTCTCTCTGTCCCTCTAGGCACTCATGGTGTCCTCGGAATTCATATGCTTTCGTGCCTTAACCATTTGCTCTTCCAAGATACTCGGGGGGAGGGGGACGTTGAAAAGGAACTTGGAAGGTTGCAATCCTCCCATGAGAACGGTGAGTACCACATTATCATCAACGTTGTTTATTTGCAGAGCTTCCTTGTTAAACCATGTAACATAATTTCTCAACGAATCCTCTCATTCTTGCTTGATGTTTAAAAGGTAGGTCACAGGTTTCTGGCACCTCTAATCACTAATGAAATGGATCACAAACTATTTCCTGAGATCCATGAAGGTGTCAACCGATCTTGGCTTCATTTTCCTGAACCAAGACCAAGCCAAACCTTTGAGAGTGATTGGGAAGGCTTGGCACATGATCTTGTCAGGCACATCTTGAAGATGCATAAGGGTCTTGTAGGTTTATAAATGGTCGAGCGGGTCCCTCATCCCATCAAAAACATCCATAAGGGGGCCCAAAACTTGATAGGAAGTAGGCAACTCATCACTTTCATAGAAAAAGGAAAATTTGTCCTACAAACCAAGTCTTCCACAGTGGCAGGCCCCTTCCCTTTCACGACCCGCATGATGTCTCTCAGCTAACTCTAGACCTCCCTCAATTTATCCCTCCACATACCGCTAGATGGCTCGCGATCATCCTTCTATTTTGAAGGCTTTGTTCACCTATGGGGGGGTCTTTCACACTCAATAACCTCAGTCTTCCCCATCCTCTCCCTTTGTTGGCTTTCGAACTGATTTGGTGTCGTTCTAGGGGATCTTGCTCGTCCTAGGAAAAGAGCCTCTGGAGTATCTGCTGGTTCTGTCAGGTGATCTCTTACATGTTTCGTATAAGGTCCCAAACCTATTGTTCAAGGTTGGATCCTCCCGTCTCTGCTTCTTGTTGATTCTACTAGTCATTGTTATCCGGCATGTTTCTGAAGGGGTTGTTCCTCCTAGCATCCATGAATCCGGATTCAACTATAGGTTCTTAGTCCAAGGGAACCGAATTAACTTTTATTCCCATAAACGGAGCCAACTGATGATGCCAGAATCCGGTTAGGCCGGACATCACCAAATGAGCACATGACCCTTCGACCCTGGAGGGAGATCTGCACAAGAGAATCTAAGGGGCACTAGTGCAGTACCAACCAGGTGCTAGATGATTAGGTTAGGCAAATATTTCAAAAAAGGGAGATTTTTCTAGGGATTCATCCTTACCTTGCTTCTTGGGGGTGGCCCTTCTTTTATAATGTCCTTGGTGGCTTGGATTCGTGATCCTATGATACTCGCTCCAACGACATCCGGGGAGAGATTGCCAAGATCTTATTCAGTCGAGATCCTTGCCCCATAATTACTCCCCTACTTGTAGGATTACAATTTGATTCACCAGTCATAATTCTGCTATTCGAACAGCCACTCTAGCTAGATGCATCTTTCTCAGGATTTGTCTAGGATGAAGTAGTAGTGGAGGGCGTTGTTTTTTTCTCAGGGTTCTCAGGCTTGGGGTTCACCAGAGTCTCGTCCCATTTTGTCCGCCCAAGGCCGATTGGGATACCACTTTTATAGGTGTGTATCTCCGGTCCTAGTCGGTTATTCTCTCAAAACTGAGTCTTTGCCTCGGGTTTATTGGAAAAGGATTTTCTTCCTCGGCCTGGTATCCTCCATTCAGGGAAAGATTAGTCGGGTTTGGGTTTTATGCCCATCAAAGTACATTACCTTTGCTTTTGTGACCTAACCACCTATGGGTGAATCAAAATATTAGTTTCAAATAATAATTAATTAATCAGTTGACCCAAAAGGAGGAGAGAGAAATGTCACGCTTCCTGAAAATAGTTGAATCATCCTACATATTTATGCCAAAGATTTGGCCGAGCTATTTCGAAGACAAACCAAGCTCAGCATGTCTCATGTTTCTCTACTGAGTAGCATAATTCGGTAGACACGAATGATATTTCTCAAATACTTTTTCGAAAAAAAATTATGTTTAGGAATAAAACTTGTTCATTTTAAACATTGTAAACCATATTCTTCGTGTTATTAACTTGGAATCACAAGCACTTCTACTGAATCGGATAACAGGTAGATCTAAATGTATAATCTACTGAAACCAGGTTGTGGCAAAAGACACAAAACAATTCATATTTTGGAATGAATACAAATTCCTATTAGTTAATTGGGTTACCCTTCCTTAGATCTTAGGTGATCTAAAATGCTATCTGTATTATCTTGAATTCTCTACATTGTCAAGATTCTGAGCCCCTTCACAAGTTCAAAGTTCTAGTTTCTCCTCTCGAGCTCTAATAACTTTTTCTGGGGCTCTAGAGTTCTCCACGCCACAAGCCTCTTTTCTTGTCTGCTCCAATTATTGAAAAACTTTCTTGATCTGAATATATTTGAGATTGGGCCTTGGTTAATGGGCTAGCACAGTCTCCCACTTTTAACATGAGATGAGGTCATCTAGGTTTTTTGGCCTATGAGTTTCAAGACAAGAACAAGACGCGAAGTGCATAAGCTTTAATGACTCACACGATGCACGAAGAGCTACAAATTATGGTTGGGGCAGAATGTGTTCGCCAAGTGACTTGCAAAGTCATGAGCAAGTAGTACCTGTGTCCAAGACAGTTGAGCCAAGATGTGATGACAACTTGCAAGTAAGCAAGACTTATGAACCACACATTAACTCACAAAAATCATGCACCTGTGAGCAAGTATGATGGTTGATTCATAGATAGATAGTCCCATAAGTAGCAAAATGAATTGCAAATATCATCGCCAAATCTGTCAAGAAAGAATTTTGTGATCCCTAAGTTACTCCATAATGAAACGCACATGCATGTGCATGCTCAATGCATAAACACCTTGCTTCACTGTCATACAAGGGAGAAACCCAAGAGACACAATGGTAGGTACATGCCTACTTATCTAAGCTCAATATAACAGCTCTTTTAATCTTAAAAGTTTACTATATCAACTCTGACAAGAAATATTTTTCCAACACTTTACAAACACTAATTTGAAAACAATCCCTTATTTGTTTCAAAATTTGAAATCAGGCAAAAGAACAAAAAGTAAGTTGTTATGTATAAATGAAGGTGGTTTCATCTTTGAGCCTTTACATGATAAAAACAACTTAAAATTTGTCAAAGACTGCTGGATTAGACCTGGGACCAAATCTCATGAACATATCAAATTATATAACACACATATAGGCTCCATAGAGGGATCTTACATCCATAACCATAACCATAGCACTTCTATGGTATTTTAAATTTTGATTCTACCAACTGCTCTAGAGATAGCCTGAATTTCATAGGTAGTAGTCAGTTTTACACTAAAAATGTGAATTTACATCAAGAGTATTTTTTTTTTTTTAACTCCAACTAAAATACTTTTATGGAATATTCATTAAAATAATTGAATTCTCAACCCACAACATATGTAGGATTACGTACCATCTATTAGATTATCATAAGAAAAATATTCTATTAAAAAAAAATTCTGCTTACAAGATAGTAGTAAATAGCTTGTTTTCCATTGAAACTATGAAAACTAAATTAGATTTCCACTAAAAATAACTTACATGCTAAACAGTCCCATTCCCATCAATGTAATGATGCTTAATTTTTTTTTCAAGGCTTTGAATAGTGGGTTAACCAAATTCTTCTTTAGCTTTAGTTACTGAAGGACCACAGTTCTATTAGTAATTAGACCTCTCACCTGATTGTGCTTCAAGTATAAAATCATTAATTTCTCACTATGATTTCCAATCTATGCTTGTAGTTTGTCATCACAATAAATGGTTGTTGCTTGCATAAGCTTGCTCTTTATAGGTATATCTACCAATATGCTTGTCAAATGGTATGCTTCTTCTCTCATAAATAAAAGGGAAACAAACTCAATACCATTGAAGAATAAGTCAAACATGTTTGCTTTTTGGATTTTCAAAATATTACTTCACCTCCTAGAGTAAAAACTCAACTAAATATAAATTTAGACTCCTCTAAATGTAAATTTCAAGTAGCATCATTGTATCCACCAACAACAACAGAATACCTTCCGTAATGGATTCCATATATAGTTCATAGTATCTTTTAGATATCTTAGAATCGTAACACTGCATACCAATAAAAACCCATGATGTTATATATTTAGATTCATCTGAATACAAATTACAAGCAATATCGTTGTGTCCTTCAACTCCAACAAAATACTTTGCATAAAGCATTCGATAAATCATAATAGTACATTTACATACCTCAAAACCATAAATAATGAATACTGATGAATTCTACAATTTCAACCATTTGTGCTAATTGTTCTTCTGTTGTGGTTATTTCCATCACCATCACATGCTTAACAAAGGAGTATGATTAGGACTGAGAATAGTCTCTACTTTAGGACTTTGAAGAGTTTCTTCCTTGTAATGAAGGTCACAAATGGTGATCTAGACCTTAACATGGTGCTTGAATGTGTGTTGGATGGCACATATGTAGCATCATCATCACTAGTGATGAATAAAGTGTAATTCTATCCCTGTTAATCCTAGGGAGGGTGGATAAGATCTTTACAAATTTTTTATTTCTTTTGGTTCAATTATTTCCCAAATGAAGTTAATTCAAATTAATTCTAATTACCCCACAATATAATCACTTAAGGATAATATTGTGACTGAAGTCTTAAAGTGATCAATAAATAATGAATTGCAATTTCAATATATTTTTCAAGATGATAGATTAAACCAATTTCTGAATTTACTAAGGCCTAGATGCATGTGCCTAATTATGGTATGAAAATTAAAGAGCAAACACAAAGCATGTAACCACAAAGACAAAAGATGTATAGTGGTTTGGCACACCGGCCTACGTCCACTTTCAAAGCTCACTTCAAGGGCATGTTAAATTTTATTAATAGTTACTCCTAACTATTGGAAACGAAATCAACCACAAACCTTACCTCTAGTGGCTCTGGTAGAGGCCATTCCGTATTTGGCATTTCCGGCAAGTGCCCACAAGTTCGGTGTCTCTAACGGACTCATAATCTCACTCCCAATGTCTTTGGTGGAAGCTTTCTTACCTAGTGTCTCTGATGGATGTCCTCAAATGATGGAATTTAGTCATTTGACTATGATGCTCAACCTTTGAATAGGAAAATGTGACTATGGTCGTCACACCCGGTGTAGAGAGCTCTCTTTGAGATTTTCCAAGTAGGGCTCTTGCTCTCTAATGCTCAATGACGGCTTCAAGAGAACTTTTTCAAATCTTGGTTAATGGATTCTCCAAGCTTTTTCTCTCCAAAACTTGTTCTCTCTCCTCTTTTGGGATATATCTATCTTAGCTCAAGAACACCTTATGTATAGAGGGTTTCAAAGTGATTTTTAAGAGTGGAATGATCAATTTATCATAGAGGAGTTATGGGGGGAGTTCTTGACTCATTTGGGATAGTCCCACTCTTATAGAGGAAATCCGAGACTTCCCATTCCCCCCAATGGTCAAGAAACAACAATTGAAATTATGATCGTTGGAACCTTGAGCTCCTAAGGTACCTTAACACGAGTGCTCAGGGGTAGCCTTGAGAGCTCGTTGTACCGCAGCCTGAATTTCCAAAAACTAGAAGTTTCTAGTTTGCTGAGGTCGAGCACTCGTGTGACCACGTGATGGCTTGTGGTACCCTAGTGTGAGGGCTCGCCATGCCCAGTTTTCCCAAATTTTATTTTTATGTTTATTGTCTCTTTATAGATCCCTTTGGGCATCTTTGATTAATCCCTATTTAGGTCTTCTAAATTCTAGGGTCAACCATGGTCTTAAGCAGTCATTTTGAGCAATCACATAACACCCATATCTTTTACCTTTCTAGCTCAGCTAAGTGACATGGTAGGGATCTTTGGCAATCCTTGACATGAATTTGACTTGATGCACTTGGACCTCTTCCTTATATTGGTGATAGGGTCTTCAAATTTGACACTCATGGGTTCTTAATACATTTATATTAAACACTCATTGCCTATACACCACCTAAACATTTGGAATGGAATTGACAATACAATATGACTTAACATAAAGAAAGAAGCACGTTATTCTTCTTCAAAACATCACCTTAACTAAGATTTTCATTTAGTGCCATCATATTTGAGAAATGTCTTTTAATATGATAGATGATAGGGTCTACCAACTAGGAGCTTCCTATTTTTGTTATAGAGGGAGTCATGGGGTTCTTGCTATTGAGGATATGGAATGCTATACAAAAGCCAAAGCTGAATGGGACATTTTTCTTGCCTCCTTAGGTAGCAACTTTGGTAGTGGCAACAACAATCTTTTTAGACATCTTCAATGGTGTTGGAATGTTGTTCATATCATGTAACAAGGAAGTACGAATAGACTTTTTCCATACCCTTTATTAGGTGTGGATTGGACTTCCTTACATTTTTTTGTCTTATTTTTTTATTGTGATTAGGGTTGTGAATGAGCCGAGCGTGAGCCTCAAATTGAGTTTGTTGGCTAAGTGAACCTAAGCCGAGCTGCACTAGGATCAACTCATTAAAAGCTTAGGTCGTTAAGTGTTATGTGTGTGTGTATAGAGAGAGAGAGAGAACTAACTAGTATATTATATAATTAAAGGGGAAAATCATCTATGATCATTGAATGACCACACCATGGACTAACATGTAGAGTGTGTATAGGGTTAAAATCATAAAGAAGGTGATCAAAAATAGGTATCCAAAAAGAGGTACCAAATTCAAAAACATATCACATGTTAGACTATCGCATTACACAGTGCTTATGTATTTAGTAATTATTGTGTCATGCCATCATATCTATACTTTATGAAAAAAGAATTGAATTTGATTTATAATCATAATAACTAATAAATTATTATTTATAAAATTGCTTTTGTTGTACTGAGATATGATGTCTATTCAAATCAATCATCCTTTATTGTAAGTATTAGTTTGATGAGTCGAGTTTAGCTCTTAAGCTCATGACAAGTCTAAGCGTGATTCTTATGTGATTAGCCTAAATTGCATTGGAATATTCTTATTTCTTTTTTTAGCTAGAAAAGGAAATTTTTGAAATTTGTATATTCCTTGGTTGGAATATCTTTCCTTGTTTGCCTTAGAGAATCTAGGTTTGCTTTTGTTTTAATTTTGGGAGTTTTTTTTTATTACATTGGAGAATCTAGTTTTGTCTTTATTCAAATCCTCATTTTATCTAGCATTGTAAGGATTTTGGGCCTGTTAATGGGCTGCACATGTGAGCTGAGTAGCCAATGGTTTAATTACAAGACAAAAAATCTGCTCCTTGTAATGCTCCTGTTTTGTCTAGGTTACGGGTGATGAAGACACATCACTCAAAAACAAGGAAAAATGGGTATTGAAAAACAAAATTTTTAAAACCCCAAAATACCCTCTATTTTTTTACCTTCTCTCTCTTCTTCTACCAACAAGACAACGCATTAGTTGGAGCAAGAATGAGTTTCAAAAGCAAAACAGTTTTAATGGGAGAAAGACCTCTTTACTTTATATTTAGACCCAAAATCAATTAGTATAAGTGATGCATCCTCTCTTAAGAATCATTTTCTTAATTCGAATGGAGATGATTTTTTGTCTGAGAGAGATTTTGGAGGAGAATCTAAACCAAAAAATATGTTGGGACTTCGATGGTGAGAAGTCAAAAATAACTAAAGAAATTCCAAGTTCCAAAGAAGCTCATTTGTAGAATACAAGTATCTTCAGCACAAAATGGATACTAGTTGATGAGGCCAAATCTAGACTCACCAAGATGGTCTCCTAGTCATCCTCGATCTAGGAACTCTGAGTCAGCTTCACCTGCAATCACACAGTGAGGGACGTCGGTGTGGTGTCAGCCTCCACCCCTCTGACGATCAAGTCAATCTCTCACCCAAGAAGTTCTGAGATATTTTATTTGGGTTTTTTTTTTTTTTTTGCTTACCTTTTTTCTTTCTCTCTTCCCCTTTTATAGGCGGGTGCTTTTTGTTACCAATCCATTACCTTGAAATTTGTGTGGCTAGTGACATTGTCAGGAATATTCCCTTAGTTAGTTAGGGGTGGGATAGTACTGTGGGGTGAGGCTTGCACGCTCTTACAACCATCTTTCATCTGCTTTATCAATAGGGCTTGCCTGTAGTGCTTGGTCCTCATAACACTAGGTATGGCTCATGGTACTCAATTAGCATAATGCTTGGGCGCCACGTTCATTCAGCATTAGGGACTTGCCCCATGGTAGTTTAATACATTTCCTAGCACTCAGTTGGCACCTATGGCACATGTTGGATTTGATCTGGTCATTCTAGTCATGGTATCTGGTTTAGGGATGTTATGTGGTTTAGATAAGTTGGTTTGCTCGGGTTATCATCTTGATTCAAACACATCATCATCATATGCCTCCTCATTCCTTAGCCTGTTGGTCTAGTCAGGTGTTGGGAATGCAAAAAGTTGCTCTAGACACTCAGCGTGTTGTCACTTTGATTTTTGTTCCGTTGAGCCCTATGTCGCCATTAATTCTCTGTACGACCTTTCATTTCTATAGATGCCATTAATTCTCTGTACGACCTTTCATTTCTATAGATGTTTTTTCGTGAGTGAAGCACTCATCCAATGGCGATTGATGTGTGTTATGATCCGACTGTCGAGGCACAGGAGGGGTTTTCTATAAATACCACTGGTTCACTACCTATCTCCCATTTCACACACTTGTTCCCATTAAATTTTCACGTTGGCTCTTCTATTCATGGCTGAAGTCATTTGAAGGGATTCATATTTTCACCAATCTGGAGGTAAATCACCTTCCCCTTCTTGTTCTTTTCTCTTCATAGTTAACTTTTTTCTCTCTTCTTTTATTCAGTTAAATCCCCATTGTTGGTCGTTCAACCCTAGATTTCACCGGGGCTCCCTTAGGTATTCATTTAGTCTGTTTGTGATTCTTTCTTAGAGTAGGACAATGCCCTCCAACTTGAGTGATCTTCTAGTTGACTTTTCTTTTCTTGATCGGGCTTTAACGAAGTCCTGGGGATTTTTGGTCCCTCAGTCGCCATGATCTACACCCTCGGTCGAATGAGTGTTGACACCAACTCTTCTGAGTCTGTGATGGCCCTAGACCATAACCTCATTAGGGAGGACATCACTGACTTGGATCATCCCTTGGAACCCTCTAGGTGGTCCCATTTCACCAACATTCCTTATGTTGCCCGTGGGGTCTCATCCACAGTGTTCGAGACCCAACGTAGGGACCTTTGCTAGTATTTTCAAATCCCCGCCTCAGTCAAGCTAAGGGCTCTTATGTCCGGTGAGTGGATGTAACACCCCTTACCAAGACACACATATTACTATATACATATCACACCTAGAATGCTAACACATGTCACATAAGTTCTGAGATTGCTAAGTGTATAATCCTAGAGGGGGGTGAATAGGATTTAATTAGATTTTTAACTCTTTTTAATTCCTTTTACCTCAATCTTAATTAGGTGAGTTAGATAGTGATGTTCAAGTTTAATTTAACTCACTTAATGTGCTTAGTGCTCAAATGCTAATGATTACAAGTATAGAAATGTCAAGAACAATCACACACCATAACACAAGAATTTATAGTGGTTTGGCTACACCGGGGCCTACGTCCACTTTAACTACTCAATTTTATTAATCAATCTTTTACAAAGATTACAAGGTATTGAGCTA
>JAOXJP010072765.1:0-15244 GCA_025762735.1 Platanus orientalis
CGACCCCCATTTCCTTCGCTAGTTTGGACTATTAATTCGAGCCTGAACCCTAGACCTAGTTTCGCTGCGGTGGAATCCACTTTGATTCTTTCTCTTTACTCCTCCTGACATAAAGAACAAAACGGAGAGGGATTAGTAACAGATAATTTCTGCTATCTCTAATCTGCTTCAGCCCTTCCCATGTCAATAACTAGAATTCAAAAAAGGGAATGTCAACGCATCCGGGAATAAACGATTGATCTCTATCAAGAAACCTGCTAAAGACCCGAACAAGGAGATGTCTAGCCAATGGAGTTGTTGCACAGGCGCCACGGAGAGATATGCTTTTATATCTCGCATGGAAAATCCTCCTTTTGTCTTTATATACACACCGCTTCCTGTTTAGCGCGGCCTTCCTGTCCAGTATGAGACAGCTGGGCATGGAACTACGGACATGCCACATTTGAGGTTCCGTTCCGTCAGGCTTGGGACTGCACCTTAGTACGATATATGATCAGATGCATATTACGGAGCACTTGTATTTGTACGTGGAATTCCTAACTCAAATAGATGTATAAAACGAACCGATAGATGAGATTTGCCCCTTTCCTTACAAGAGAAAAAGAACTTCCCTTCGTTTACAGCTTTACGAAAGGCTCGTCTTAGTTCAAAGGGTTATGCACCACGGGAGCATTAGTAAACCGAATTGCTGCATCTCCTATTGTAATTGTAAAGATTCAATATTATGGGGCATAGGTCAGGTCATCATAATTTCCTTTAGAAAAGGAAGACCTAATAAAGGGTTAATCCACCAAGTGAAAGGTTGAATCCCACAAGCAAGAATCAGTTGCTCAATCCTCCGCGGAATCTTCATATCTTTCAGCATCCATGGCTTCCTTCCTTGGCTTCCATTATATTCCTTAGATTAGGTACACTAGACTGAGAATTGTGTCTACTAGTAGAAGGGTCAGTTAATGAACTGAAAAAGCCGCTCTTCGATTAATTCTTTGATTTGAGTTGTAAAAAGCATTCGCATAAATCGTTCCTGAAAGCGCCTTTGGGCGATAGTTGACCGAGACACAAACAACTATTCGTTCTATACAGAATGAATTAGGTGCATCTCCTATTCTAATTATAAATTAGATTGCTTATCCATCATCGCCGGTTACACGATCGAAGGAACCTTAATCAATTCCATTTCTTTCACGTATTGATTTATATAGTAGAGGAGTCAAGTAAGAGGGTAATTCAATGAAAAATCTGCTTTTCGGATATGTTGTTTTCGTTGATTGCTATTCTGCTCGCCTTCGGTAACCTTCAGTTTAGTGGAAACCTAATAAAACAGAAAAGAACTAGGTATTCCAGATGTATACTATCTAGTGGATCGAGGGGAAGAGTACATATGAGAGGCCAGGGGGAATAGTTATCCTAGATCATAGATCAATCAGAGCAGACCGTGGACCATAGGAACTACTACTCATATTCAATGGGACCAGTTACCGTGGCAGATGAGAGGCAAGAGCTCATGCAACCAGGCTTGGCTATCACTGATGAAAGGCGGAATTATGCTCTCAATGACTGGCTTTCGAAGGTCATGCAACATAAACCGATCCACTTGTTTATAGGAAGCCCCGCGTTCCACTAAACCTCGATTAGAAAGAGGTTAGCCATACTCTTCCTCACTGAAGACCCTGTTAGCTTAAGATCGATATGAGATGTTCCGGAGGGTGGGGTACGTACTGAGCATAATGAGACTTTCTCCTCCATCCGAATCATCATGAACGATCATCTAACTTAGTAGAGTTTACGAACAGTGCAAGTGATGCTCATGAATTGTAGGTAGAATCGAACCAAGCAATCTTCATGGAAGCAACCCGATCTCCTGTGGAAAGCCTACCACCACTCCAGAAACATATTCTATAAATTCTTGGTAAGCCGTGATGTCTCCCTTGGGTTCTTAGCTTATGGACTCGGTTTGGGAAGTCACTGATTCACTCCTCTCTTCATCACTAGAAGACCCCGAAGTCTAAATAAAGGGAAAGGGTGGGATAGAACTTCGCTGACTTGCCTTTGCCAGCCAACCAGTCCTACAGTAAGTTTCAATTGAAATCAATTGCGCAATGTAAGAGTAATAAATCAAGTACGCTCGTTCCTGTCCTTACTGTGAGCTTCAAGAGAGCGTGAAGTCAGTATCATCTCATCGTTCAGGACATGGTTTACGACGTAGCCACCGGGGACCGGCTCAATGAGCACCTTTGGGCGGTGGTTCCTTGTCTTTATCCATGTCGATCATGATGAATTGACTCAATCAGGTTCAATAGTAAGGACGTAGACCCCGGTTTAACCGACCCACCATGAGGGTACCTGGTTCCGAGGCTTTCTTGTCTCTGTACTCGATCGAACAAGAGCGACTTAACACAACAAGAGAAGCTCGGCGTACGCGATTAGAGTCAACTTGACTACTTTCACTTCAATGGGATAGACAGGGATCGAACCTGCCATGAGCCTTGCAAACTCTATCCCCCTTACCTGACCTTACCTTACCTTACCTTACCTTAATTGAATTGAATATGAATTCTTAATACATAACATAAGATTAATTGAATTTCATTTCAGTATTCTATTAAGATGCAGACTATTATCCAATCGGCTAATCGTCTTGTTGTTTTTGTTTTTGTTGTTATTTCTTAATGTTATTTATTTCCATATAGCTCTTATCTTAATGGTTGTAATTGTAATTATGGTTGTTATTGATATTGTTATTGAATTATTCCTTCTTTAATCAATATAGCTACAAAGGTCTTATAGATGTTGTTATTTATGGCCATAAGGTTAAGGTAAGGAGCTTAGCTTCTTTAGCATCTTTAGCAACTATTTCCTGAATAAATGTTGAAATAAGGTAAGGAGCTCATAAGGGTTGTTATTTATGGCTTTAAGGGCTTTAAGGAGCTTCAATAAGGATTTCATGCTATAGTTGTTATTGAATGGCTTAAAGGGCATAAATAAGGGCTTTGAGGGCTTTCTTTATGGTTTCTATTTCCATATCGCTACGGTAAGTAAGAATCCTAAGGGCTTCTTTCTTCCCTTCGCTTGTTACCATATAGCTACAGAATGATGATATTTATGGTTATGGTTGTTATGGTTGTTAAATAGCAACACAAGACAATAAAGAAGATACATCTTTAACTACCTTAAGGAAATCAAGCATGTTTAAAGCATAGATTAAGCTACCCTTTAGCTAGTATGGAACCCATAAAGCTACCTTTAAGCAAGATATAAGCAACCTATAAGCAAATAAAGCTACCCTTAAGCAAGTATAGAACCCCTTCCTTCACTTCGTTCAGTAAGTCATTCACCCTTACCTTTAAGCAGTAACAACCAATAAGAAAAACAAGAAAGAAAAGCTCCTAAAGACAAGAAACAAGATATTTCTTTGACTAGGGAAAGAGGCCTAGGAACGTGAACAGCTCGGCTTGCCGCCCGCCTTCTTCCTTGCGTGCTTGTGATGGCTGGCTTGAATGCCTCGTAGCTTCCCGAATGTGAAGTGTACTGAATGAGAATGGTGGCCTCTCTCTCTCTTCCGTTCATATAGTCATTACCCGCCTCCTCCTGCTGCATCTCTAACTGCTCGTCCTGTACTTGTCTCTTCCTTCTCTTCGCTTGATTCCTCTTTGCCCACGTCTGCCCTAAATCAAGCTTTGGCTGTAAATCCCGAGTGGACATGGATACTAACTGGCTTTATTGGACTGATCGCCCTCCCTTCCCCGATCTACCTTGCTGGGCTGGATACGTGTAACACAGCAGATCAACAAGGAATTGACTGATCTCGAAATGCCGAATGGATCCTTTATTGAAAGAGACATGGCGCGGGCCTCTTACTTGAGAGGGTTCCACTCGGTATGAGCATAGAGAGGTCTCCTGTTTGAAAGTAGCCGGGAACCTATCGTGTCGTATGACTTCTTTTCTGTTAGGTTCTTAGTAATTTCTTGATTTCAAGAGCTCGCTCGTGCACGTATAACAAAGGGAAAGACAGATAAAATCCACTAACATAATACAAACATTAACTCTCCAAAAACACTAAATAAAATAGAAACTAGAATAAAACAACCTAATGAACACTGCCTGTGGAATGCTCTTATTTCTCACACTGAAGGCTCTTCTTCCATCTGTAGAAAGTACTTTTTTTTATCCAGCATTTCCGTTCTGTAATTCTGGATTTGATTTTGTAGTTATGCTTAATCTTTTATTAATTTAGATGTTAGATGTATTTATAGCAACTATATAGCTAATACTATTGATATGATCTGTATTAATATCTCTTTTCCCCTGTTAGGTTAGGAAGTAGCTTCATTTCCTTCATTGACTGGTAGTTTCATAAGGCTAGTGAAGCGAGGTCCCTGCTGTCTATAGGTAGGTAAGGTAAGGGCTTCTTTTCTAACTAATAATGGAAGAAGCAGTCTTTCTCCCTGATCTACGACCACCCTTGCTCTACTACAGGAAAGCAAGTAAGACTGCCAAGAAGTCTAACTCCTATGCTGCCTATGCTAACTCTGTCCTTCTATCTGTATATATAGATAGGTGAAGGTATTTATTACTGCCTTTAGGAAGTACTAGAGTGATTCCTTTTTTCTTTTAGATGGGTCCCTCCTGTAGTAAGGATTGGTAATAGTTAGCTATCCTTAGTCTTCCATTCCCTTCCTTTCTAGCTTCTAGGATGTAGCTTTACTTGATGTTTAAGAATTCCTCTAGTTGCTTTTTTTTAGTTCCTCTCCCAGTAGTTGTAGTTCTCTTTCTTTTATCATACTACCGGACGAGAGGACTATAGATAGATGTAACGTCCGATACGGTTCTTATCGTCCGTTGTTCCTCTATCCTAGTGCTTCTATTTTCCCTAGCCTTCCAGTGCTGGTAGTTTCATAAGGCCAATATGAGCTGAGCTGCTATTAGCTATCTTTGCCTTCCTCTGCGAGTATCCCAGTAGGAGTAGTAAGCTAGGGCCAAGTAAGTAAGATGGAACTCATACCTGTAGTTTTACCCGGACGATGCGGACGTTAATGCTTACATCAATCCTATCTTCCTATCGTCCTTTAGGTAAAGATGGATAAGGAAGGAAAAGGTATGCAAGCTGAGGAGAAGGCTTCTTTTAGTCCTACGAAGTAACTGCGTTCCTTCCCTCACTTGGGATAAGGCCTGTAAGCTTCTTCTTTGATAGCTAGATGTGACTCCGGTAGTTTCTGTACTGAAATCCCTGAGTCAGGTTGTTCCTTCTCCTTTTTCTTAGCTTCTAAGTTCACCAGCTCTTCCTGAGATTTCTTCGATCTCTCTATATACTCTTCTCCTTCTTGAATCTCAGCCATCAGCTTCGCCATTGCTACATCAGCCTCTTTCACCTTAGGAAGAGGAAAGCCTCCTAGCTTTTCCCTCAAAAATCGACAATCGAAAGCCTTTTCTTCTGAATCCCTAATGTCAGCAAAAATGTCCTGCAGAGTATCCATAGGGGAATCCACTGTAAGCTCAGCGACATTTCTAACCAAATAGAAGAAGTCTGCCCAATCATTTTTCATCAGATTCTTTACTTGTTCAGGATCTAAATCCAAAGTTTGGAAATCCCTTGGATGAATTTATAGCTTTTGCATGATCAGGTTTCTGCGATGTTTTCTACAAGGTTTTTAAGCATTGGTACCTTGTGTTGGTGACTTACATATCTCCCGACACAGCGCATATGCTAATAGTAATACCACCAAGGGTAGAGAAAGAACCATTAACTTAAGTATAACTCATGGATAGACCTCATTTTTCAAAAAAAAATAAAGAATCTTTCAATCAACCAATACCCAATTTCAAAATTTGACAAAACCATGATTCATTTCAAAAGAATTGCAAAAAGGGGATTGAATGAATTCTCTATCCGAGAAGGCATTTCAAAAAGATAAAATGTTTGCAAAAAAAAAAAACCATCAACCTAAAAAGTTGAAAGCAATTTAGCCCCCTAGTTTTATCAGCCAAAATAGTTCTAGGTTTATAAAACAATCTGTCCAATATCCATGAGTTATACAAAAGTGAAAATACTATCTCAGCCAAGTCAAAATTTAGGTATTTCTTTCATTTACTACGTATGGCTTTCCCACACATACCAAAGGGGGGCATCTGTCAGCACTCAAATCTTAACTCTAGTTAATTAATGGAATCGGATGGGTTCATTACTACAAGGGATAGGGTCAAATCCTAGACACCCCTAGACTTTAAATAGTTAGGCATTCTCAAAGGATACTCTAGTCAGAAAATGCAATGTCAATATCAAACTCCATCCAAGGATCAGCTAGGCTAAACCCTAATTTCCCCCGAAAACACCCTAGGACTATGAGGGTCCAAATTTCAATCTATCAGCCCCATTTTATTCTGAATTTGACAACCTTCATAAGCCTTCTCACATTAAAGGATCAACAAGCTAGCAAATTACCATTTTATCCATACACCTTAAAAATTTTAACTTCAAGCTATTGGACTCATTTTCTCTAGAATTCTCCAACTTCCATAAGCCTTCTCACATTGAAGCATTAAAGGCTGGAAAATTACCATTTTTCCTTTACAGTTTCAAAATTCCTAATTTTTCCTCAAAATTTAACCCTCAATAAACCCTAGAAATTGCCCCCATCACCCAAATGATCTCAAGACAAGTCTTGTGCCTCCACATCATGACTATCTTCAAAGCTATCTAAATAACCACAATCTTTGGAAATTCAAACAGTCTCAAAAAGTCCCAATTCTTCCCCAAACCCTCAAAAGACAATTGTGGCCATATTTGACCTATTGTAGGTCACTGAAAGTTCTCTGGACAGTCAAATTCAGATCAGTCAAAGGTTAAGTCTCGGTTTTTTATGAGACTTTAAGGCTAGCTTCCTAGCCCAAATATTACCAACCCCATTTCACATCAATTTCCTCAATTTCTCCAAATCAAACTCAATCATTTTTTAGGAAGTGATAGGTCTTCGATGGATCACCTAGAACTCATCAAAGATCAAAAACTCAGCTGGTCAGTGGCTTGACCTTGGCAGTTCCCAAGCCTTTCAAAAGACTCCTACCAAGACTTTCAAGAAACTCGACAGACCCTGATTAACTCATTTTCTCTCAAGTCAAAGCAGAACCATCCTCACCAGCATTTAACACTTGGTAGACCTCCAGGAACTCTTTGGGAACCCAAATCTTCCAAGGTCAGGCGCATTCTCTCAAATTTTTTGAGATCCTTGAAAAACTCCCTAATCTGATAGGTTCATTCTTAGACTCAACATGGCTCAATTTTTCACTCATTTACAAAGTCAGGTTGTGCTTTTCTACCAAGTGACCCTCCTTTGGGAACCTCCCAAGAACTCTCTTGAAATCAGATTGTCGATCCGTCAAATCCTATGTTCTTCAGGTTTCAATGCCCAAAATACTCTATGACCCAGAAAAATCTTACCTAGGACTCAACAAAGTCCCACCCCTGATTCACTGAGGGTTTAGTCTAATATTGGATAAGGCTTTGAGTACAGATTTTGACTCAAGTATTGGTTTTGCAAACAACTTGAACTTATGCCTCACATAAACCAAGGGCTATCTTTCGTATCAACATTCTAGGAGTCAATTTTACCATTTTACCCCCCTCACATAGGTTCAAAAAATGTTGGAGCCATTCAGACTCAATTTTGGCCTACCAACTCTTATCAAAATCCAATTATGACAACTGCACTATGACCAGAGCATCCGAGAGATTCAAAAAGCTCATAAGCCTCAAAACATTTTAAGTTGTAGAACCCAAAAAGCAAGCTCTAACAGTAAGAGAATCAAAATATGGAAAATTATCAATATTTTTAAGAAAAGCAATCACTACTTTTTGATATTTTTGAAAAATAATCATTGCTTCTCTGAAAAAAAAAATCTTAAAAGTTACTTTGCATCCCCACCCTCCATTTTTTCATCACCTTACTATGGCCCTCTATCTCTCCCCCTTGCCACATAGCCTGCATCCACCCCTTCACCCCTTAGCCAATAGGAAGAGGCCCCTTAGCCACCCCACATGTGATTAGGGGAGCACCACCTTACCTTGTGGCTAGGGGGCGCCACCTTACCCTTGTACCTCTCCCCTCTCCACCACACAATAATGTGGGTCCCACCATGGCATGGCCGTCCATGCCTTCCACCTCCCATGACCCCACCTATAAATACCCCCCAACCAACCACAATAGAGGGAGAAATTTTGGAGGAAGAAATTTTCTAAGGAAAAGAAAGGAAAGAAAAGAGAGAAAAACAAAAAGAGAGAGAAAGGAAGGAAGGAAAGAGAAAAAGGAAGGAAAGCTACCCCAGGTTGGTCCCCTCCCCCATCTTTTTAGACTCTCCATGCTATAAAAAACTAATCTTTGGATCTATTAGAGAAGCCCCATGGTGGGACATAGAGGAGACAAGCCTGTCTCCCCTATTTTGCTTCATTTTTTAGCATTTAGAAGTGTGGGGACCATAACTCCTCCAATTGGAGGAGTTAGAAGCTCAAATTTGGACTGTAAGTCTCTGTCATAGTGACTTACATGTCCACCAAATTTGACCCCTAGATAATTCCATTTGACCCCCGAGATGGCCCCACTTGCTCGCTATGCCAATGTGTATTCACACTGTCTAGACAAAGCAGTAAGGGGTGCTTGAATTTTAATTCTGTCCATAAACATTATTTTTTGTTGATTCTTGTTTTCCTTATTTGCTAACTAATTTAATTGTTTGAATTAATTTTTGTGGTTCATTTTATTGTAATTTCAATATTTTACTAAAATTTTACTTAAATTAATTTTCTGATGTTCCAGTCTTGTATTAATTTTTGTCACTCCCCTTGTTTGCTAAATAACTCTTTAGGAATTATTACTTTGCTCCAATTTTTGCAAAATAGTTTCATAATATTGTGTAGATGTTCCCTGTAAAATTTGGGCTTCACACAATGGGTGTAGCCCCCAAAATGGGTACCACAACCCATTGGTTTCATAGGGGACTCTGCAAACTTGCACATAGTCGACCCATTTTGGAAATTCAAAAAAGAGGCAACCCTCATCTAGTGGGGCTGTAATTTCTTAAAGAGTCTTTTGGGGTTCAAACTAGGGGTGAGCATGGGCCTGGGGCCCAAACCCAGCCCAGCCCGGCCCTACATTAGGCCTTAAAAAAGCTCGGCCTAAGCTAGGCCCGAGCTTTTTAAAGGGCCGGGCTTAAGCTTACCTCAGCTCGGCCCGAGGCCTGAACTTGTCTATATATAAAATATATATTTGTATGTATTATATACAACTTATTAAGGGATTGTTTGGCAACCACATGTAATGTAATCATTTCATTTCAAATTTCTAAGGCATTTATACCAATAAAGTAATGGTTCAAAATGAACTCATTCAGATTTATACTTGAGAACATATATCATTTCATTTTATAAAAACCTAAGATGGCTTCATTTCTAATTTTAGTTAGCAATCAATAAAAATTTGAATGAGTTCATTTTGAACCATTATTTTATGGCTACAAGTAGCTTGGAAATTTGAAATTAAATGATTACATTAGAGGTGGCTATCAAATAGGCTATAAGTCTTTTCAAATTATTAATAATTCATAGCTCAATTCATTATAAAAAAAAAAGTTGCAAAAGGTCAACTCTTAGTGAGATAAATGATTTTTTATAGTAAATAATTCTTAGAATATAAATATATAGTTTTCTAAGCTTTCAAAAACTAATAAGATCTTATAACTTAATTGGTAATGCATTATTATATTATTTAGTTGGTGTTGAGTTTAAACCTTAACTTCATCATTCATGTTTTGTGAAATTCATGGGCAGGCTCAAGTTCCGATGAAACCCATAAGGCCAGGCTTAGGCCTAAATATTAAAAAAAAATTCTGGGCTCGAGCCTGATACTTAATATGGTGGGCCTAGGTTGGGCCAACCGTGGCCCGGCCCATACCCATCCCTAGATATAATACTTATAAATGTAGCTTATTATATTATATATTTAAACATTGTAATATTTATACGTACACGTTTATATAGATACAACTTGTTCTGATATGGATTGTGGGTAGGGCAGTCAATCAGGTCGGTTTAAGTCAGGTAAGGGTCAACCCGAGCCCAGCCCGAACCCGAATTCTCCCCAGACACTTCTGCCCAAGCCTAGTCCAGCCTAGTCCAATGTAATTATTCAGGCTTTGGGCCAAGTTTGGGCAGCCTGAAATCATTTCTCTTATAATCATTTCTCTTAAAATTCATTCATCTTCAAAACAACATAGTAAGTTCCATATAACGCAAAAAAACATCCATCATCATCAAGTGTGGCAGAGTATATCATGCATTCTAAATTACACAAAGGAATAAACTTAAAGTCTCCAAAACATCCATAACAATAAAATACAAATCTTAAATCATACAGCTAAACATAATCATCAGTATCTAAACCATGTCATAAGTAGGGCCAACCAATTGGCCACATAACATTTGTCTCCTTATATGAAAGCATGCTAACTAAACTAAATCCTATTTGAACATAATCATATCTCATACATGGAAGTATTGGAAAATAATACTAGACATAAAGAAAGTAAAGAGACGTTCATCCTATTCCAACGAGTCAGCTCGGGCCAAACCTACAAGGAAGCATACTATGGAGCGACATCTGAAATTGTGGTAAAAACATGGGTAAGCTATAAAGTCCATGAGAGAACATACATAATGTCCCATGGAATAAATCGGATATGCACAAGTAGGATTGATACCAAATTGGAATACTGTAATTAATATATATGAGTTAAATTAACTATAATAATGATAAGAATCTAGTAAATGTGCTAGAAGTACAAAAGCTAAATCAACAAAACCTCATAACTGAACAGATACTATGTAGCTCATAAGGAAAGTGTACATGCAATGCAATGTTCTCTATAAAATACTCATACATAAATAGGCTTTAGCACATTCCAAATGAATTGTCTTAGCTAATAGATATCAAAACAAATGCATATTCATGGAAGCCTAATGAGCTCTCAAACTCACATAACCCATAAAGGGTTTCAACAAAACACACCTCTAATCAAAGCAACTCAACCCCTAAAGGGTTCCTGAATTAAATCTCATCAAAACACCTCGTATCAAATACAACGGATTATCCCACATAAAGCCTCTTACAAAACTGAAATCATATAACTCATGTAGGGCCTCAATAAAACTGAAATCTCAAATAGAAATTGTGGGCAACTGGTGTCGTGTTCACCTATTAATGTCACATGGAAATTGGGTCCAGAAATGAGGTTATAAGACCAACATAGTCCGTAAAAACCCCTTAGGGCATCAAATGTTAGCCTGCAAAAATCCCTCAGAGCATCAAGGGTTAGCCCACAAAAATCTCTCAAGACATCAAGGGTTAGTGGGTAACTATTGTCGTTTTCACATATTAATGTCACCTGGTGATTGGGTCTAGAAATGGAGTCATAAAACCAATATAACCCACAAAAATCTCTCAGAGCGTCAATGATTAGCCTACAAAAATCTCCTAGGGCATTAAGGGTAAACCCATAAAAATCCCCCAAGACATCAAGGGTTGGCGGGTAACTAGTGTTGTCTTTACCTATTAATGTCACCTAGTGATTGATCCAAAACAAAATCCTTAAATACAAAAAGGTACTTTGAAATCCATGTATATTTAGAATAATATGTAACTATATAAGGGTACGGTGTAAAGGATATCCATGTAGTAAAATCTCATAAGTAGGACCATGTAAAACCCATTCTTAAAACTAATAGAAATTAATAGCTCATACTCATGCCAAAACCAAATGCCCTGAAATTCCTTTTCTAACATCTCAAAACCAACAATAACATAAAAGTCCTAAACAAGTCATATGAATGCAATAATACGAAGAGGAAGCTTATCAAATCAAATGTAAGTGGATACAATCAAGTAAGAGACATAATGATAGCATTTATGGCTAACTGACAGATGAAATAGATTAGGCCACAACTTGGAGCTAATCAATTTAAGAAGAAAGCACCAACTAGTAATAACAATATGAATAGAAGTCTCAAGTATAAGGAAATCAAGGAAACTTCAAGTATAGGGAGCAATAATCATTTTCCCCTTTTTGAATTTCACAAGGATCCAACTTCATTACAATCAATCATAAAGAGAAGCTTAGGATTCTAATGAATCTTTAGTAGTAGAGCAAGGAAATGAGTAAATCTTACTTAAAGCATACCAAAGTATGAATAAGTCTAGTGATACCCAGATGAAATTCCAAATTTTCAACAAACAAAGGCATTTACCAAGGAAAAAGGGAAGAAGTCACTCTATAGAACTATTATAATCATCAAACATACATAAATCTAGCAAAAAATTGATGAAAAATTGTAATCTCACCCAATATAACCATTAAAATGGAGAAAAGTACAGAAAAATAGATGAGTAGCACAATCAACTTAAAAAATCACTAATCCCCCATGGATTTGGTGCTTGGAATTGAGTAAACTCATTCAACTTCAAAGATAAAACAATAAGAATTAAGATGAACCGATATCTCATCCAAACTAAATACTACAAATGAATAAAAGAACAAAAAACCAAAAGAGTAGGTCATCATGTATGGAAACTCACAAAATCTCATAAAACTAGCAATTAAGTAATGTGAACTTGCCAAACTTCAAAGACTTAATAATCAAGTGATAGATGAACCAAAGTACTAATCAAAATAAAGAATAGCTATGAAGACAACAGTATGAGAATAAGAGAATAGCACATCATGCATGAAAACTCACCAAATCTCATCCTCCTTCCTTGTTTAAGCTCTAAAATCCTTCAACAGTTCCTTTCTTTTGCCTTTATCCTCTGTAAAATGATGTAGGACTAATGTAAATTAGATAAAATATGAAGAACTAGAAAGAAAATGAGTTGACCTTGAAGTTTTTCAGAGTTAGAAGTGAAACTTACCCAAGTAGGGGTGAATCTCCTTCTCTTAACTCAAGAACTTCCCTAATCTCCCTAAGTTTTTCCTTCTTTGTTCTAATGAGACTAAATGACCTAAATGAAGTGCAAATAGGGTTTTAAGTCGCCATAGACGAGATCCCTCGTGTGTGGGGGTCCAATGATTGAAGGTCACATTAAGATAAGGAAAATATGAAAAACTTTGTAACTTTGAGCATTTTTCCCTAGCCGTAATCGATCAGGAACTTTGTGATTGATTAGGGGGTCACTATAGACACATGCACCATGTGCCTTGATCGATCAAGCATGTTGCATTGGTTTTTAAAACTTTTAAATTCAGACACCCCTTGGTAAAAAGGGTATAACTTTCCTTAGGAAACTCCTTTTTATGAACCATTTATTGTGTTGAAAACTAGACTTCAAGAGCTTTCCAAAGGTATATTGATTGTACTTTAATTTACTCGGGATTGGTGTTAGTGGGCCTGGAAATTTATCCCAAATACGCAATCTGGATAACTTTCGAACTTGATAGGTTCGAGTTCAAGCTTGGGATCTACACTTTTAAATCGGTCTATAACGTTCTTAAACCATCCTATGGTCTTTATAAAAATATATGAAAAGATAATTTTTACCCTTATATATGTTAAATAACATTTTACCCTTTAAGTGAAACATGGGATGTTACACCCTATGATTTGGTGACTCCAGCAAACCTGTTGTCTACCCCGGTGTCTCTGGCAAGGGCAAAGAAAATGCCTCCGGTGTCTCCAAGGAATGCTCAAAAATCACAAGTAGATATTTTTGCGAAAAAAAATTTCTCTGATTAACACGTTCCTCTAATTAGGATGATATTACAATGTTAATCACTTAATAAATGAAGAGAGGATTCTCTTATGATTTCAGTGCCTCTTAAGTAGGCAAATTTATGTAAGTTAAATTGCAGAGATAATACACTCCTTAATAGCAAAAATTATTATTCTAATAAGAAGTTTAAACTAACCATTTAAGATAGATAATATGCAAAATCACAAAGTATCAACGGTCTGAATTAAACTAAAACCCTTAGGATTGATTACCTTGAAAATGGCTTTCTCTCGAAGCTTTCATTATGGTTTCGCAGGTTTGATCCTATATATCACGATCCCTCAAGGTTGGTAAATCTCTTTAGTACTCAAGAGATTCGTGATCAATTCCCCTTTGAATGCATCAAGAGATTATGTAAGAAATAACTCAAAACAACTTTACTTCTTTTCAAAAACTTTAGATTTTTAGAACTTAATCTTTGTAATGTTTTTTGACAAAGTTTTGGTATTTATATGGAGTAAAAAATCCTAAAGAAACTTGTCAAATATGGTCAAAAAATCATGTATTTATTGGCAAAATCACAAGAGAGAAAATTCAGTTTTCTCGTGCAAGACCGGTCAAGATTTAAGCATGACCGATCTTGGCACCCACTCTTTTGGGTGCCTTCTACCAAACCGATCAAACCTTTTCATGACCAATCCCTCCTAAAAGCTATATAAGTCATAGCTTTTGTCATGACCGGTCCCACCTGGAGACCATGACCGGTCCTGGCACCCACCGATATGAATGTTCTTTGCCTGACCGATCCTAAGGACCCAATTTCCTTAGGACTTGAATCTTTCATCCTTTTTGAGCCTTGATTCTTGCTATATGCTTTGGAAAAAAGTTTTATGGACTTAAGATGTATTTTAGACAACTCAACCTAGGTTTTGGGTTGGTCTTTATGAGTGTACCCTTTTTACCTTTTTCACAAACCTTTTTCAATCACTAGTGGCAATGCGACTTTGCTTTGTAAGCGCAAAGCTTTTTCCATCTTTAGTTCCATATGTGATGCTTACATACCACTCACAGACACACATTACACATATTCATATTTTGATATGGACTTGACAATACTTTAACAATCTCCCCCTTTTTCAGTCCATGACAAAACTTTACAACTCACACATTTACAATTTACAACAAAAAAATGCACTCTTCCTGTCAGCACCCAAATTTTGACTCGGGTTAATTAATGGAGTCAAATAGGTTCATTACAAAAAGAGACAAAGTCAGATCCTAGACCCTCCCTAAACCCCAAATAGTTAGGCATTCTCAAAGGAAACTTTGGTTGCAAACGCAATGTCAACATCCAAACTCCACCCAAAGATCAATCAGACCAAACCCTAATCTCTCCAAAAAAAAACACCATAGGACTACAAGGGTCCAAATTTCAAAACCATTAGCTCTATTTCACTTTGAATTTTCCAACATTCATAAGTCTTTCCATATTGAAG
>JAOXJP010072786.1:0-15244 GCA_025762735.1 Platanus orientalis
CTTCCGAGCATCGCAAAGGGGGGCGGCACAGAGGATATTACCCCCCCTCTGTGATGCACAAGGGCCAAGGCAAAGGGGGGGAATCAATTCATTTTTGGAGTTGTCACTTCACCCCCAAAAAGTGAATTGATTCCCCCCTCTGTCTCGGCTCCCGAGCCTCGTAGAGGGGGCGGTAGAGGGGGCGGTGCAGAGGATATCAGGCCTTAATGGAGCGATATCCTCTGTGCCGCCCCCATCTACGATGGCCGAGGCAGAGGGGGGGAATCAATTCGCTTTTGGAGTTAGTCACTTCAACCCCAAAAAGTGAATTGATTCCTCCCAGTAGAAACGCGTGAATGGTTAATTATTTAAGTTCCCATACAATACAATAGACTATAAACGTTAAGGTGGTCATTGCCCCACCGATAGTGAGAATTGTTTTGCTTAGTAGATCCTACAAGGTAAAAGCGACCATGGTTGGGGAAGAAGAAGAAAATAAAATAAATTTTCATCAAAATAATAAGTGGGTAGTTCTCCACTATGTGGCACAATGTGAATCAGCAAGAGACTAATCATAACCTTAAGGATGTATGTGTTACTATATATAATTTATACTTGTGTTGTTTTATTGGAAATTCTTCGAATTAATGGTTTGTATATTATAGCTTTCTTCTATTTGTCGCTTTAATTATTGGAGCTTAGTAATAATGTATGCTTTCTTTTTTTATCTTTTCTTTTATGGTAAATATGTTTGCTTTCTTTCTTATTGAATTGATAAATTAGAAGAAACTTGTGAGTTAAGATACCCTAGAGCAAAGTTACCCCAAAAACGTAAATTCTTGGTATTAACATTCTGTATATTATTAATATTATAATTATTTGTGAGTGGAGTGGTAATGTATTAGGCTGCGTTTGGCAACCACCTGTAATGTAATCATTTCATTTGAGTTTCTCAAGGCTTTTGTAGCCACGAGATGATGGTTTTGTGATAACTCGTTCAAATGTATACTGATTTGTTAACTACAATTATACACGAAGTGATCTTAGGTTTTTCTGTAAAATGAAATGACTTATGTTATCAAGCACAAATGGCTGCAAATCTGAATGAGTTCATTATAAACCATCCCGTTGTGGCTACAAAGGCCTTGGGAAATTCAAATGAAATGATTTCATTATATGTGGCTACCAAATGCAGATTGTTTTCTTCTATTCCTTGCTTGTTTATCGGAGCTTATTAATAATTTGTGTTTTTTTCCTTTGTTTCTTTTTGAATTTATTTTGCAAGGCTCCTTTCTTATTGAATTGATAAATTCGAAGAAACTTGTGAATCAAATTATTTTAGAGCATAAGTTACCGTCTATGGAGAAAAAAATCTAGAAAGTTAAAACTAGACTTGAAACAGAACCGCAACATGTTTATATCTTGTCATTACTAAACATAGCATTTCCACCAAAAAAATAAAAAATAAATAATCTAAATAAAATTTAGTCCCATCATAAAACTTAATTCTTTCTTTTTTTTAATTTAATTTGTTGCTAGGCCAGTCTTGACAACCAACTCGTATCCAAAGTTAAACCGTCTAATTAAAATGTCCGGCTCAATATTCTCTACACATAAACCAAAAAACTCTGTACAAATGGAGAAAAAGACCTAATAAGTCCACTCCAGATCCTCTCCTAATCATTTTAAGGTTCTGCACATTTCAGTGGTTAACATGTGCCAATAAATCAACAAAAGAGAAAAGGTGAAGTTGATGTTTTTATTTTTTTTATTTTTTGCCACATGTCAACCACTTGAATTTGCAGAACGTTAACAGAATGACGATCAGGAAAGGATCCTGGCCGCAATAAATTACTCTATGGATGGGCTTCCATTACGTGCAAACGAATTTCTTGAGAACTGTGCAAACTACAGCAGGGGGCTGACGCATCAGCACTGAAAAGTGATTTACACTTTTTGGGAGGCGCTTATCAGTTTTCACTGATGTTCTCACCAAATTAGTTTGCACCTAATTTTCTTCCCTATGAATTGAGTAGGGAGACTGAGATATTCAGATGATCAATGATCGAGACCCAACAATGTTCAATTTTTCTTTCTTAATTAATAATTTTCAAAGTCAGAATATTCTTTCCAAAACTAAGAGGTGGTAAATCGACTACCTTGAGGTCTTCAAAATATATTCCATGGAAAGGAGAAGCATGATAGCTATATTACATCAAATACGCCATTTCTTTAGTGCTTATCATCGATTTTTCACGTTCATAAATGGGAATGGATATATGACCCCTTTTTTCGTAGAGCTTTTCTACAAGGTTTCCGTCTTTATACATATTTGAACTCACTTTTGAGCGAGCTTATGAAATGAATAATGAGATCAGTTCAATTTTTGAGACTATGATGTATTTATAACAACCCGAAAATTCTAGACACAGTACATGCTGAACAACAATCGCAACAAGCTGGATAACAACCTATAGAGGAAATGATCTTATACTAGTCAACAATGGATAGTTAAATACAATTCATCATCATCCCCCCTCAAGCGAATGGGAGGATCGGTGAACCATGAGCTTGTCATGAAGTTGTTGAAACCGATGATGGGAGAGAGGTTTGGTAAGTCCACTAGCTGATCAACTAAACTGATGTGAGCGATGTTGAGATTGTTGTTGATGACCTTTTCACGAACAAAATGGTAATCCATCTCGACGTGTTTTGTTTAACCATCCATGAAACATGGGGTTAGAGGCTAAGTAGATCGCGGATATGTTATCACAATACACGGTTCGAGTAGTGGCCAACGGTATACGAAGTTCTGCAAGTAGCTAGCATTCTGATCTAGGCTAGCTATTTCAGTCACAGTACAAGCAAGACCCCAATACTCTGATTCTATGGAGGAACGGTCAACCATGGGTTGCTACAGCTCCAAATGACGGGATTAGATCCGAGAAAAATACAGCAGTCAAGAGGTGGACCTATGATATACAAAGTCTCCCACCCAATCTGCATCAAAGTACGCCATGAGAAACAATGGATTAGATTGATGGTTGAGACCGTAATCTCTAGTTCCTTAAACATCTCTTAGTATATGCTTGACGACACGGAAATGGGAAGTTGAAGGCTTGTGCATGTGTTGACAAGCAGAGTTAACTGCAAACGATAAATCCAATCCGGTGATTGTTAGGTATTGCAATATCCCCGCGTGACTTCTATAGAGAGTAACATTTATGAATGACTCAGATGCATCTGATAACAGTTCCTTTTGTGAGTAATAAACGAAAGAAAATGGCTTGCACGCTAACATCCTAGCTCTATGAAGAAGTGATTTGGCATAGCTAGATTGAGATAATGTGAAACTGGAAGTTGTTATTG
The DNA here is from genome assembly GCA_025762735.1 of Platanus orientalis. Lineage (NCBI taxonomy): Eukaryota > Viridiplantae > Streptophyta > Magnoliopsida > Proteales > Platanaceae > Platanus > Platanus orientalis. The sequence goes on from JAOXJP010072786.1 coordinate 3,349, forward strand.
AACTGTAATGCCAAGAAAGTAGTTGAGCTGACCGAGAGATTTTTTGTCGAATTGTGAACTGAAGTCTGTCATGTGAGCCTGAATACAAGTAGAATCATTGCCTATAATGTATCATTAATGTAGATCAGAATAACGGTGATGGAATAATTTGCATGGCGCACGAACATGGATGTATTTGTATGGAAAATCTCGAAGCCACAAATTAATGAGAATAAATGATGCAAAGAGATGGTACCGGGCACGAGGTGCCTACTTTAAGTCATAGATAGCCTTTCATAATTTGCAAATGTGGTGAGGAAACTCAGGGTTTGTGTATTCTGGAGGATGAGCCATGTAGATGTCTTATGATATGAACCCGTGTAAAATGCATTTTTAATGTCAAGCTGATGGATTTACCAATTGACATGCAAAGCGATGGAGATGACAATACGGATAGTGGTCATATTTATAACCAGATTGAAGATCTCTATATAGTATGTGATGGCGTATAGTTCCCACCGTCTCTTTTACGCCAATTAGATGGTCTCACGGTGAGCCCGGGTCCTTGATAGGGCGGGTTCTGCACACAAGAAACGGAAAAATGTCAAGAGGCTTATGCCGGCGGGGTGTCGGTTTCTAACTCTCCGATGATCAAGTCAGAAAGGCAGAAGGACTGTAGAAAATAGAATTTTTCTCTATTTGGGTTTTTGATGTCCCATACCTAAGGTGGTACCCATATTTATAGGCTTGAGTGATGGTTTATAGAGCGGATTTCACATGTCGCTTTCCTCCCATGTTCTCGCATGTCGCTTTTCCCATGTTCTCGCATGTCGCTTTTCCCACATTCTCACATGTCGTTTTTCTCACGTTCTCACGTGGCATTGTTGGTCACGTCCTCGGTCGCGTCTCTCCTGCCTTCTCTGTCATTTTTTATCAAAATTGGCAGGTTTGCTACAGATGATATTCTATCCTGATAACGGTTTTTGGATCATACTTATCCTTAGGCTGAGTTGGACGGAATTGTCACCTTCAATAGTTGGAGTCTCCCCGGGAACCAAGGGACCCCAAGGTCTCGAGTGGTCTTTTGGGTGTCGAGTACCTTGAGTGATGATTTTGCATTGGGGTCGGGGGTTTCAGTGTCAGGCTAGCCGGGGGCTAAGGGCCAGCCCTCTTGGAACTTTTAGGGTTTTGTCCTTCTAGGGTTGGGGTGACATTGGTTAGTTGGGATCGGTCAATAGGGCCCTTGATATAGTTTTCCCCATCAGTATTTGTCATATTGTTGCAGGTCACCCTTAGCTACAATCCTAGTTTTGTGGCAGGCTATGTTACATTGGCATCACGCTTGATCTAGCCACAGTTGAGGATACTTTTGTTAGGAGGAGGTGGGACCAAAGTCCAAGTTCTTTGATCCTAAAGAGCCATGAACTCGAATGACATTGCCTAGGGCCATGGAAGAAGTTTGATAGGTTCAGTGTAACAAGATGGTTCGGTTGCTAGATAAGCAGAGAAGGTGGCCAAAGTGTGTAACCACCAAGGTTGGCAGGACTTGCTAAACCATCTGTGTGGCTGTGATGTTGGTGGAGATTTATGAGTTGGTGTAGCAGTAGATGTAGTAAAAAAAGGGATTGGGACAGATGCAGACTGAGGAAATTTAAGACATGAGATGTGGGATTGTTAGGAGATTATGGAGTAATTGGATCTAGACCAAGAATAGGAGGGTGAGATACAAGATCGATGGTGGTGATAGAATTTGAAAATGGATATTGATGTTCAACGAATTGAACATGCCATGAAGTGTACATTCTGTCAATGGTTTTATCCAAATAGTTATAACCTTTGGTTAAAGGATTATAACCTATGAAGACACAAGGAACTAACGTGCCTCGAGTTTGGAGGTATATAAGGGTGGGTCTAAGGATAGCAGAGGCAACCAAACACGCACGTGATTTTGTAATCGGAAATTGAGTTATGAAGTTTTTCAAACGAGGAGAGATGATGCAGAACCGTAGTTGGAAGCCGATTTATCAGGTAAATTGTTGTAAACACATCTTCAACCCAAAAAGATAATGGCATAGAGGCCATTTGGAGTAAAGCAATGGCGATCTCTGTAATGTGACGATCTTTATATTCCGCCACCAACCCCATTTTGCTATGGGATGTGCAAACAGGTTAACTAGTGAATAATGCCATGATTTCAAAGGTATAAACTAAAGTGGTTATTTACAAATTCACCATCACTGTATCTACGCAGAATTTTAATCTTGGTGGAGAATTGAATTTCTACATGAAATTGAAAACATTTGAAAGCATAAAGAGCATATAATTTTCCGTATTAACAAAAATAACCAAGTGAACCCTGGTATAGTGGTCTGCAAACAAGACATTATATGGCTCTTAGTGACTGCACATGAAGAACAATAAAACGTTGATGAAGAACTCAAAGGGAGTTGAAAACATCTAAGAAGAGTTTGTTGAACTTGCTATGATGGATGTCCAAGACAAGCGTGCCATATAGAGATGGTGGAGTCGGAAGCAAGAAACGTAGAAGGAGATAATGCTATTGAAATTGGGTAAAGACCATTATTTCTAGCACCTTGAAAATAGTATTCTTTTTTTTTTTATCCTAAATGGAAAAACCCTATGAGTGAAAAGAAAAAAAAATATGCATTCATTGTCTCTTGCAAGTTTATGAACAGAGATAATGTTAGTATAAATATATGACACATGAAGAACATCATGATGATGCTAGTGGGAAAATTTTCTTTTTCCTCACATTGTCCCAGGTATGGTTAAGCTGGGGTATTGGGCCAGGTTCAATACATGCCTCAAGAAAGAGGAATTTCCTAAGACTTCAAAAGAAAAAACTCGAAAAGAGACCAAACATTGTTAATGTAACTGGATGATAGCATAGTACAAATGCCTCGTTTGACCTAATGGGTCACAAACCTCTTTAGAAAGGTTGCCCTACTCAATATCAAACAGATTGATGATAGAAACTGGGAATGGACTAGGCACACCCTTTCTCAAACCGAATTATATAATAAGTTAAGTTATTCCTACTCCTACTCCTAAGACAGAAATGAAATTTGGCGTTGATGTTGGAAATCCTTTCTTCTTCTTTTCGTCCATTTATACCAAGTCAAACAGTTACAGTGGTTGTAACTACTTTTTCACGTTGATGGGTGATTTCTTCCACTTTCCACTCTTCTTCGTTGTTGTAGCCACTTTCCCATGATGTGGTAGGAGCCTGTAATGGAGTGCATAGTGGTCTCGTTTGGCCAACCTCGTGTAGATAATGATCCGCCTTTGTTGTATACCAGTTGTTGTGACATGTGTCTTAATGTTGGCTATGTCCCGTGTCCTTGTTTATGGTTTTATTTCTAGATCCATTAAAATCCACGTGTCGCCTCTCCGTAGATGAATTTTTAGGATGGTTCCAACAAATGCCCTCTAATTTAGATCTTAACTAGATGTGTGTGACCTTTTTCTGTCACTTCAAGTTCATGCACCCAAATTGCATCGATTATTTTTAGTGGTTCATGTTCAAGGATGTAACTGATTTGACTAGTTAACCACAAATAGCATCACTTCTAGGATGAAATATCCTCTAATACTAACTGCTTCCAAGATTTGCCCAACTTCCAATGATCTTGAGCAGAATGAACGACTACTTCTGTGTGAGAAATCGAACCATTTTCATTGCTTTTTTTGTTAACCATTTCCCCAGTGGATTTATAAATACCAATTTTGAGTATCAATTTATGTTCACCCCTCTTCGTTATGATCATATCTCATCTTCTTTGCAACCATATCATCGGGCCTCGATACTCTGGAGTGATTTCAAGCTTTGTTAAATGGGGTAATTCCCCTTCTTAACCTGTACCTGATACCTGGATTCGCTTGCTCATGAGAATGTTTGATGTTAACTTCTCACGCCATGTCCTCAGCTCGGACCACCACCCCACAACTGGAGGTTGGTCATCTCATCTCTGATCTCCTTATTTCAAAGAGTAGGAAGATCACATAGATTCCTCAACTTATCATGGGATACGTCTCATGTTGTGGAGGATTGTTTTACGTATAGGGATGAGGCTCCATCTATACCTTTGGAGATATGGTTTCCCCCTAGTCATCGCATGCCTCCTACGCACCTTATGGTTCCGTGAAAAAGGCACTTGTTGGGTGAGACGTATTAACCTGAGCCCTTTCCTTTGTTCTTTTCACCCATAATCATTGCTTAGGCGACTCTTGGGGTGGCTTCTAGAGAGGTGGAAAACACACATCATCCATGCCCCTCAGCAAGTGGTGGCGTACAGGTTAAACAATTTCTTCAGAAGCCTGTGTTCTACCCCATGCTCGTCACCAGCTCTTGCGTCTCTCATTGATGGGCCAGTTCTTGTTTCAAGAAGCAACTAACAGTCTCGACGTGATCCCTTGGTGTTTCTATCATCTCGTTTTTTTAAGACATTTTTGTCCTTACAAATTGTTTATTTTGAGAAGAGTCTTTGTAACTTTCAACTTATATATATAATGAAAATTTGAGATTTAGATTGGACATTTATTTTTCCTGTAGACGTTGTTTGCCTTTATATAAGTATGTGTATCTTTCAACTTTTATTTTATTGTATGACATTTTTGTCCTTGTGTGAGCCTTTGTATTTATCTCACATCATTAACTCTAGGATTTTTTTATCCTCAACCCCCTTTTTCTTTTGATATGGGGATCTAGGATGCTTCGAATGGTCGTTCTCGAATTAATGAATGCCTTCATTAATAATTTCATCGTTTTTGTGATGGCCTTTCCCATGCGAATGTCCATTCTTCTATGCTTGAATTTTTTGTTCCCAAAGGCAGTGTTGCCCTTAAAAGTGCACTATTAGGTTCACCCCCTTTCAAAGTATGACCTTTAATATGGCTCAAAGTACTAAAGGCTCAAAGTACTTTGATGAGCCATTTTAAGCTCCCAAAATGATATGTCGTTATCGCTATATTTTGCTGCAGTGAGACCTTCAAAGGATACCTTTCTGATGTGGGACTTTTCAGAGTGGATCCCTCATTTTCTCGTCAGGGTCAAATCCATTGAGGCCATGTCTTCAGACTAGAAATATAAATTTTTTCTTTCTCCTTTGGACTCTCGATCTCCTCCAATTCCAAGTTCTTCTCTAGAGTTGATTTTGCCTCCTAAAAATGAACTTGCCTTTTTGATCTGTTATGCTTTGGCTTCTCTCAATCCTGATGATTGTTGAACCGTCAGATATCATCGAGACATTCGACATCAAGATGCTCAATTTTGTTTCTTGGCTATCAACATCGTGATTGAGTACTTGTCCGCCTCGACACTCTACTTTTCTGCTCCTTAAGTCACAATGGTTGTCTTTACCATCTTGAGACCACCCTGCTCGATCATCCCATACTAAGTCGATTGTGGCCATGTCGACCTTCATTGGCTTCAAAATTGTAGTGACTCATCTTCTTTGGGCCATCAACCAGCTCCTGTGCTCTACTGTTGTCTGGCATCTCTTATTGGTCACTTTGCTAATTGTGACTGTATTAATGTCCACCTATACTAGGACATGGTTGGACTTAACTTATTTTGTTTAGTATACCATTTGACATGCCACTTCACCTTCTCCCTCATCTGACACATTTGTTAGCACCATTGACTTAGCCTTGGTTGACACATCGAGGGCTTTGTCTTTCTCTTTACACTTATGGGGACCCGATCAGTTCGTAGACTCAATTAATGGCCCCTTGAAGGGTTATTGTCGATTTTAGTGACATTAGGTTTCCTAAGGAACTGGCGCTTCTTGTTCACCAACTCGACATATCTTTATCCACTTGTCGCAATGTCTATTTAGCACAAACTTCATATGGTTGCCTTCTTGTCTCATTTTTTGATCCTCATCCACGCATCAACCGTGTGATTTGACCATCACCTGGTTGATTTGTGGGCTTGAGTTCCTTTCTCATGCATCTTCAAGATGGTAGACTTTGCTCGTATAGAGAATGTTGGTCTTTAGTCCTACATCTCCGTATGGTTGTATGTAAAAATTGTTTTGTCTCTAGGGATTCCCCTGAGGCATATGACCTAAACTTTCCAGCATTTGAATTTTCTTTTAGGAATATCTCATATTGTTGGAATTTTTTCCAATTATTGAGGAGTTTTTTGAGTGTTCTTCATAAAATTAGGGTTTCTCATACATTTCATCATGAAGTACCGTTGATGCTCAATCGAGTCAATCCTAGCCCATTAAAACGTGATTTTCATCGCTAGCCGCCTCTTGAGGAGCTTCCTTATATGGGGTGTCGAGTTGCTAGTCATTAAAAGGAATTCGCATTCGACCTTACCCCCAAACTCTGTAGGGGATTCTGGTGTAAGGCTACAGAACTTCCTTTCTTTAAATCATCTCTTCGCATTCTGCCCTTAGACTCCTTTCACACGGGCCTTATTCGATCATTATCTATAAAGCTATAGCAATCGCTTTAGCCAATCTATTGAACATGTTTGGTATGTCGTTAGAATCTTCCCTGAAAAGGATTGCTCATTTTTTTTTTGTGGTGTTGCAATTTCCTTCCCCTTGAAGTGTTCTCCCATTGTGGTATGTCAATCACTATGTTGGTGAAATTTTTTTATTTTTCCTCATGTCGTCCTAGGTATGGGTAACCCAGGGTACTGGGCTAGGTTCAGTACATGCCTCAACAAAGAGGACTTTCTTAAGACTTCAAAGGGAAAGAATTGAAAAGAGACCAATTTTTGTTATTGCAACTGGATGATAACACAATACAAATGTCTCATTTGTCCCACTCAATATCAAACAGGTTGATGATAGAAACTAGGTATAAACCTGGTTCACCTCTTCTCAAACTGAATTACAAACTAAGTTAAGTTACTCATACTCCTACTCCTAAGATAGAAATGAAATTTGATGTTGATATTGGAGATCATTTCTTCTTCTTCTTCTTGTCCATTTATACCAAGCCAAATAGTTACAGTGCCTATAATTGCTTCTTCACATTGCTAGGCGGTTTCTTCTACTTTCCACTCCTATTCGTTGCAATAGCCACTTTCCCATGTTGCGGTAGGTGCCCATAGTGGTGCGTATTGGCCTTGCCTGTCCAACCTCGTGTAGATAGTGATCCGCCTTTGTTGTATGCCAGTTGTCATGACATGTGTCTTAACGTTGGTTCTGTCATGTGTCCTGTTTATGGCTCTATTTCTGGATCTATTAAAATCCATGTGCCTCTCCGTAGATGGATTTTTAGGATGGTACCAATAGACAATGAAAGGTATGAGAAATTTTGTAGAGAGGCATTACTAGTATTGAGTACAAGAAGAGTTTTACCATTGCCGATGGCTACTTTGGTAGAGCCATTATAAGGGTTGTGAATGGTAAGGGCATCAAGATCGGCAATGATGTGGTTACTAGCATCAAAGTCAACATAACATAGTGGATTCGGAGATGTATGAGTTCCGTGAGAAGGCTTGGTGATCATGAAGTTTGTGAAGGTCCTTAATACTAGAGATTGAGACGGTGGTAGCAATCAAACACCGAGTGATTATTCCGACCACAAATTTGACAAACTTGGTGAGGTTAGGATGAAAACAACCTCAAAATTTTCCTCTGCTCCATTCACATTCAAAAGAGAAACAACCACAATAATTACAAGATGGTGGTGTGTCTTGAGAGTCAACTGATCTTTGTGAATTTCTAGACTATAAATGTCGATTAAGTGGGAACAATTGAATCAGTTTCAGTAATAGTAAGTTGTTGTTCTTCAATCTAGATCCTGTAGTTCTTCAAGTGACACAATATGGGACCTGGTCTAGATTGTTGTCTTAAAAGCATTGAATTCAATAGGCAGTCCATTTAGATGGTAGATCAGAACGATGTCTTTGGCTTCTAGATTGGTGCAAACACCACAACAAGGAACAAGGATATCCATAATAACATTGATGTTCTTAAGATAATTAGTCATTGACTAGTTTTCTTTTATGATATTCTGTAGACAACTCTTCAATTGGATAATATTGGAACGATGAAGTAGATCATGCTCTAATGCGGTCCAAACATCCTTAGCATGATGCAGATCAAAAATTGTAGGAAAAATAGGCTTAGAAATAGAGTGCCGATCAGACAATTGAGAAGTTCTTAATCATCCAAAATCCATGTAACATACTAAGAGTTGGGACTTGGGAAGGAGTTTACCAATTGCATCAAGAAGTTTTTCTGGCGGATGATCCACCGTGCCATCAAGAAGATGAAACAACTGATGGACACAGAGAGCAATGATCATTTGGGTAAGCCACAACAAGTAATTGTGTGAGTCTAGATATAATAATCAACGAACTCAAATGTGAGATGAACAAAGAAAGCAGAGTCGATGATAAGCATGCAGTGGTACATTAAGGAAATGTAGAAGAAGAAGAAGAATATGCCATTGAGGAAAGGATACTTGAGATGCTAATTGAGCGACTTTGATATCATGAACGAGCTTATGAAATGAACAATGAGCTTAGTTCAATTTTCTAAGACTCTTTGTGGTGTATTTATAAGGGTAAATTACAGAATGACCCCCTAGACTATCTGGCAATATACAGTTCCCCCTTAACTATCAATAATACCCAAAACCCCCCTATCAGAAATATTTTGGTCATAGAATTTAGCTTGGTTGTGTTTTTACTAGGATACCCATTGTTTTAAACCCAATTTTTAATAAATAAAACATTTTTATTAAAATTTCAAAAATACCCTTAATGAATTGAAACCCAATTTGTAATCTTCTTCTTTCTTTGCTCTACCACCATCACTCTACCTCCTCTGCCACCATCATAATCGCCACTACCACTACCTCCTCTATCGCCACCACAACCAACATGTCGTAACCTCCTTTGTCCCAAAACAGCTCTCATCATTGCCGAAAATTCAGAAATCTCATAGAAGAATCGTCTATTGGAAACTTCATTTCTATTATGGTTTCTTGATGCTTTGGTTTATTATGTTCCCTCCCACTCTCTCTCTCTCTCTCTCTCTATTGTTTCTTACTTTATTTTTCCTATTTGTGTCCATAAGGGGTATTTAGCAGATTTACCAAAAAGGGGATGAATTAAGCAGTAGTTTGCATGTATATACATGAAAGGAGCCTGCAAAACTAAACTTAGTTCCTCAAGTAATCTAGTCCAGTCCTTTTGTTTTCAAGCGTCACTTTCTTTCAACCTTTAAAATCATATAAAAATTGTGGGTTTTCTAAAAGAAAAAAAAACTTAAGTTGTATTTTATTTTGGGATCCTACTGTAATGAATTCTCTCAAAAGAAGCAAAAGAAAATATAAATTTATATATAAAAAAAAGGAATCACGGATCAGATTTCCACTATTTTATTTTCTTGTTTTCTTTTGGTTTTTGGGTTTTCATATTCAAGGTTTCTGCTTCAAAATTACTGCATTTGTCGGCCTCATAAAGTTGTGTTGTAAAGCTCTAATAATTTCTAGACCTTGGTCTTTACATCTTTGGTTACAGTAGGAAGTATCGCCTTTTACATCAAGGAGGCTCTCTCACAGTAGCGGTCCTTTGAACAACTCATTAACGGATAGCCCACCTATCACGATCCAAATCCACAGGCCGAGAAGTGGGTCGGGTTTAGATTTGTGACACGGGAATGACCCGCCCCAAATCCATTTCTTATAGCGAAGAGACCAGCGAACTCGGAACATGTCATCAACCCTCTTACTTCTTTACATATCATTTTCTATATAAATTTATTTCATTATCATGTCACATCCATTTGAAATAATAACCACATCGCAGCGGAATAGACTAACAATGGTAAACTAAAATCTTATGCAGCGGAAATAGAAATAACATCATGACCATCCAAAAGTATCTCATAACCATCCAAAATAAAAGGGGGTCTACACCTGGCCATAAAGTATATGCAATTTTTGCCCACAAAGGGGCCCATCTCAAATAAACAAAGTACTATATCACTGATAAAGTAACTAAAACTGAAACAAAATGTATCATCATTGGGCTTGAAAGTCTCTTCCCCATCTCCTCCTCTTCCTAAGGCGCAATCTAACCTATATGCCTACACATCTACGGGTGGTGCCAATTGGGGTAAGCTTGACGAGCTTAGCGGGAGGGTATGTAGTTTATACAACACTAAAGTCAAATATAATCACAGTAGCAAATAGAAAGAATAAGGTAAAATAAGAAATCAAAATAGGAATGAGAGTACATCACATTTTCTAAACATATATCCCTACTATGAAATGAGTATACACATGTCACAAGATAACCACAAGAGAATCCAAAGTGAACTAAACTGAATCCTACATATGACATAAATGAGGTTTAAATAGGGTTTGAATCATCTTAGACGAGCTCTCACTCATGTGGGGGTCAAATGGAAGCAAGACACGTCAAAAAAAATGGCAAAAATCATAATTTTCAGGATTTTCAACATTTTTGGATGTAACATGATTGATCATGGGGTTTGTGATTGATCACAGGTCATGATCGATCATGGACTTTGTGATCAATCATGGATTTTGTGTTCTGACACTGTTTGTGATCGATCATGGGGTTTGTGATCGATCACGGGTACTACCAGATAGGTGTGCCTCTTGTGCGTGATCGATCACGACTTGGATCATAGATACATGATTTTTCGTTTTGATCTTCTGACAGTAAAATGACCATAACCTTCTCTAGAAAGCTCCTTTTTACAAACCGTTTGTTGAGTTGGACTATACTCAAAGAAGTTTCCAAAAAGTATGTATCATATCATATTTCCCTTGGGATTTATGTAAGTGGGCTCAAGAAGTTACCCCAAATACACAATCCTGTTAGCACAGACACATCGTGGTCAAATGGGCATAACTTCTTCTAGGAAACCCCTAATTGCACACCGTTTATTTTCATAGAAAGTAGACTCATAGATATTTCCATCAAGGTATGTAATGACCCCCCAATTATCTCGAGGTTTGTGTCAGTGAGCTTGTAAAAGTATCTTAAATGGGAATTTAAGATAACTTTCGAACTTGACAGGTTCAAGGCCCAAATTGGGTCTTACATTTTTAGCTTGGTCTAATGGGTTCCCAAACTACTCTATGATCTATTTAAACATGTTAAAGGATAATTTTACTCTTATATGATAAAATTACCATTTTACCCTTAAAAGCATAATACGGGATGTTACACCACCAGTCTCTCCCTTTGAAATGGACAATGTTAAGGTTCCCTGTTTTTCTTTTCTCTGGATTTTGCTACTAGAATCTTACACTTGATTCTTTATTTTCATTTTTTTAAGGACAATAACTAAAGAACACAAGCATTTTTTATTTTTTTTGGGTCCAAAGAGGGTGATTGCTACCCCTATCCCTGTTATATCTACTTGAGACTTCTATGCATACATATTCAACAGACAAACTGATATATGCTAGTGTTAATGCAATTCCCTTTAGCTATTACGCCCTCACTGCAAACCCCCATGGTAGATAAAGAAAAGGGTAGAGAATTTAGGGTTGCTCCTCATAGGAGATCAGATTCTCAACTTCCCTTACTAATTTGGCATGAACTTCAACCAGTCCCTTTATCTTTGCACTGCAAATCCACTAAGTCAACATCAAGTCAAGCTCTTGAAACAAAGCACCCCTGATATTTATCAGGTTAGTATGATCCTGGATAATCTGCCTACAATGAGATTTTTGGGGATTCCCATTCAATGGACAACATTTTCAATTAGTTATGTGTCACCTCAAAGTAATGAAGATTACATCTTCAATCATTTGAAATTTAGGGTTTTTGATAACGAGTATGAAGGAAGTTGATGAGTGTACGTAAGTGCACTTTAAATATCCTATTATTGGACTAATATGCTAAAATGTGAATAAAAATCATAGGAATTAATGTGTATTC
>JAOXJP010072797.1:0-15243 GCA_025762735.1 Platanus orientalis
ATAGTCTGACATAAACCCAAATAATAACACGTCATCTCTATAAAATTGAAACTTTAAACTAACCTATAAAATCTCTCAAAATAAAACTAAAATAACTGAATTTAAAGGAATCAAAATAGGTCTATAAACAAATACAAAAATAAAATAACATAATGTCTGAAATAGCTAAATCAAATCTCCATCATCATTCTTATTTTTGAATCCAGGTTACTTATCTACTCTATCATCCTCATCATCTGAAAACAATGATGTCAACTCTGTAAGCATGATTGACTTTACAAATAAATAGGAACACTACTTAATATGCTGAAACAATTGGGTCAGTGAGCACGAATATTTTTATAATCAAAATAGAACGAAGCATGCTTTTACAGCAATTTCTTTACATATGAAAATAATGCTTCTAATCTAAGACATAATAAATAGTAGAACAGAACATAAATCAAGATATATAATTTGAACGGAAACATAATCAGAACTAAAACACTGAGCTGAACAAATATCTAAAACTGAACTGAACAAAACGAATCACTGAAACATATATACATATATAAGACCTGCTGAAACAAATATCTTAATCCCCCACACGTGCTGTGAGCTAGATAACAGATAACTGAATTATATACCAGAAATCTCCCACACGTGTTGTGAGTTAGATAACGAGTAACATAACAGAACAAACCCATCTACAATCCGATGGTAGGATACCACTATCTCACGCCTAGTGACAAGCATTAAACAGACATCGTCAATTAATGTGACCCAACGAAGAAGGTACCTGATCACATCTATTTAAACCCGATAAAGGGCTCCATCAAAATTTCCTCTTTAATGACAAAGGGGTCTCATGTCATAGCTAAACATGTATTTTTATCAAAATAAATACATGTACTAACAGATATCAAAGCAGAACAAAATAACAATCTTTAATAATTTTTAAACAATACATATCTTTGAATCAAAACAGAAAATAAGAATCTGACCCACCTAAGAACATAGCTCTATAGATTGGCATATTGAAATTCTTTAAAACATTCTTTAAAAATATGTTTACTAAAAATCCTTTTTAAAACATGGGATTCTTTCAAAACAATTTAAAAACTGAGTAGAACAATTTTTTTTTGTTGCAAAACAGAGATTAAAATCATCTAAGAACCTATTTGAATCAAAACCAAGATATAGAACATGAACTTACTTGAAAACATCATTTTTCTCTTTAAAAAAATGTAAAAGAACATAAATAAATCAAAACAATCATAGTTCTTTACAAAACTTGCAAACAAACGAATTTAAGAACCTAAAACGATACAGAAAAATATGTAAAACATTCAAGAAGTTTGAAAAACATATTTTCTTTTACAAAACCCTTTTCTAAGAACCTAATCAAAGCAAAAACCTTCATGGATCATAGCAAAGCTGATTAAGAATGATTCTAAGAACTTAAGAACAATCAAAACGATGTAGAAGTGTTCTAGTTTATTTACAAAACTAATTTTCCTTTGCAAAACCTTATTTCTAAGAACTTAAACCAAACAAAACCTTCTTGAATCTTAACAAAACTGAATAAGAATGATTCTAAGAACTTATGTGGATGCAAAATGATGTAAAAGTGTTCTAGTTTATTTACCTTTCAGTTTGAAAACGAAATTAAATTGAAGCCTCAAGTTCTTTCTTCAAAAAATCCGAAAATCTCTTACAAAACCTAGCTTTCTCTCTTCTTTTTTCAAAATCATCAAATTTGCAAAGGTCTTCAAAAGATCTTCTTTCTTATGAATCTCTATATTTTTATAGGCTTAAATAGCAACCATAATTCCCAATTTCGTGTTTAGGAAGGTCTCTAGTGAAAAAGTCCTTAAAATTTTTAAAAAAATGACGGTTGTATGGAATTCTCCGCTTTGATGACGTCATCCCGTCAAACTTTGTTCCCAGCACAGACACACGGTAAGAAAATGATCATAACTTTTCCTACAAAACTCTGATTCATTTACCAATTTTTTGTTGAAAACTATACTTCAAGAGCTTTCCAAGCATATATAATTTGCTCTCTAATTCGTTTTTAATGTTTATTGATGTATTTTTAAAGTTACCCTAAAATCTACTGATTCATACCATACCAGACGACATAAACAATTTTTAGGAAAATTATCATAACTTCTTTTAAGAAACTTCAATTCACTCATCGTTTATCGCATTGGAAAGTAGATTCATAGATCTTTCCAAGAATATATTATTTGTAGGGTGATTCATATGGGATTGATATAGATTGACTTATGAAATTGTGTCATCCATCTGGGACAGCTTCAGAAATTGTTATGTCCTTGACCCCTTTTTTCACTTGCTTAGTAAATTACCTTTTCCTTTTTCGTTTGGTGTCTATTTCGCTTGTCGTTTGTTGTGTAAGACTTTAGACTTCTATGCCTATCCAAAGGTATAAGTTTTACTCACAAATTATTTTTATATTTTCGTTGCTTCCTTTCTAAAGTTGTGTTAATGATCAGATCAGGATATGTGCATTTAAATGGTCCTATGTGTATATAGTAATATATGCATCATGGTGCAGGGTGTTACAATTTCATCCACCAATTAATGGAAAAAAAGGTTGTGTCCTTGGATTATGTCAACACCAAAGATCAACTTGCTGACATCTTAATTAAACCTATTGATTCCAAGTGGTTTGAGTAACTTCGGAGTGCTATAGGGTTATGCACCATTTAGGGAAATCATGTAGGCTTTCCTAAGTTCATGGGTGCAGTGATAGGAGACGAAAAGGATCGAGGGAGCATGGTTAGTACTTTGATAGAGAGTGGGGAGATCCCACACCAAAAATTTTGATCAAAAGATGCTCAACACTAGAGTCGTAATCGGTTGCTTGATACACAATTGATTACACCCAAATCAATTACAGATCACGTAATCGACTATGTCCAAATGGATTGTAAATCATGCAATCGATTTTGGGGGTAATTTTAGGGAAGAGTTTGCATGCAATTCAAATAGGTGCTAGATGAGATTTTTCTCATGGTTTCGCTCGAGTTCATGCCTATTCACTTCCCTAGAGCTCCTTAACACTAGTTTTTTATATCTCCCCTCTCAAAAACCTAATTTTTCTATCTCTCACAATGCCTCTTCACATGAAGAAGACCACATTAAAGGGTGGTTCATCCTCAAATCCTTCTTAGAATCCTGAGAAGTGGCCTATAGTGGATTCTCCACCCTGGCCACGTTCAAAGAGAAATCTTGGCTTTTTTTCTCCTCGTCGTGATGCCATAAGCATAGAGCGGTACCAGAGGATGTTTTCTAGAAGATCCATCATCATAGAATGTTTTGTGGATCCTGAGACTCTCTGCACAGTCAGACTAATGGAGATCTTGGAGGGCACACAGTGGATGCCCCTCATTTCTATGACCGGGCCCATCTAAGAAGAAGTGCGGATTTTCTACGCCAACTTCTTCGACATCAACAATGAGATGAACACATTTTGGATTACATTGCATGGAGTGCCTTCTAAGGTTAGCCCTGACTTCATCTCACGTCTTCTAGTGGTGCCTCGAGTCATACAGGACCCCATTGCCTTCCCAATCCATAAGCTCTCTATGTAGCAAAAGAGAGCACGAGTAGAGAGATTGTGTGGCCACTTCACCACCTAGTAAGAGAAGCTCCCACACAAGGACTATAGGCTGATTGCCAAAGTCCTCCACTAGATTTTCACCTACAACATCCTCCCCACCACCAATAGGAGCAGTTTCACTGATGACACTACCTACTTGATTGAGGTCATCCTCGACTCATAGAGGATTAACCTTCCCTCCATCATTTACTACATGATGATACAGGTGCATGAGTCGACACACTCCACCTATAGCCTCTATATCCGATGCTTGTCACTCGCATCATGTAAGCAAAGAAGGTGCCTTCAAGGTAGCACCTAAGGGAAGGAAGGACGGTAGAGATGTGGGTTATGATACCCTGAGGAAGATGGGTCTGATCTAGACCACTGCAGTAGTGCCTTCCTCCACCTCCACACTAACATCCGGGCCATCCAGAGCCCGTTTTGCTTTCATGAAGTCCTCTATGATGGGATTTCAACACAAGTTGTTGCATAAGGTCTCGAAGGTTTTGAAGAACCAGAAGACACTTTACTCAAATCAGAAGAAGCTATCGGCAAGCTACAATGTCGATCATCTAGACCATCCCATCGAGCTGGGATCAGTCAGTGGGTCTGAGAGTGATGATGAGGCCAAGTGTTAGGAGGCTTTTGATATACTAGCCCCTCAGTTTCAGGAGGATCCACAGCCAGAGGATGAGGATGTTGTAGTGGGAGGTGTAGTTGGTGGAGGTGTAATTGGAATTGGTGACTCAGCAGATGATGATGATGCTAATGATGATGAGGAGGAGGATGAGGATGAGAGTGAGAGTGATGAGGGAAATGCTGGTGGTGTTAGAGATGCAGATGCTGATGATGAGAGTGAGTTAAGAGGGGGCTGATTTAATGGTTTCATCTGGATTTTTCCCTAGGGGCATGTATTTATTTTTTATAGTATTTCTTTTCCTAGCTAGAAAATGCATTTATAGATGCCCAGGTGGCATTATAGCCAGTGTTCAGATGTTTGTATTCCCCTATAGGGGCACTTTTCTATGTTTGAGGCATGTTCTTTTCATTGTACCTAGGGAAATCCCCTAGTGGTTATTTGTAGTTTCATGGGCTTGATTTTTTACTTCACTTTAATTATGAATGAATTCTATCTTGCTCAATTTCTTCTCTTTTTATGGCTTATGGTTTGCATGTTTAACTTCTTGTCAATTCTTTCTAAAAATGGGGAGAAATGGTTCAAATCCACTGCTTGAGTGATTATGAATTGTGAAAGTAAGGGGGAGTCACTTTACACTTGTAGGGGGATTTTATAGGGAAAGTAGAGCACTAAAATAAGGGGAGAAAACATCAACCAAAACAAAACAACATATTTAACTTGTTAAACATAAAGCACCTAATTTCATCTTATGCACTAGTTCTTTATCTTGCTCTTATCTTTGTCTTTCGGCATGGGGAAGGAGGTTGTTTTGTGGTTGTGACTGCAGAATTTTTGACTCAAACCACATGTCATGAAGACCAACATATTGAGCTTAATGAGAAGTCTTATGTGTATTTGAGTCCATGTAATTAGGTTGTGGGGAATCATGTATACTATGTACCTCAGTGTGTTTGGGTTTTGGCATGGAATTGACAAGGGGAGATTGTTGATGTATGTCAATCCCATGGTTAAATGTGTAGTGGTATGTGTCTTGTAAGTGTCTTATGCTCTCACAAGTTTAGGACATGAAGACAAGAAGGATTAAAGACATGAAGAAGAGATCGGAAACTACCTCCGATTTGCCACACCAAGAAAGGTATAAAATGTGCATTGCATATCATTTTAGTACCTTAAAACCAATATAGACATGGTGTTAGGCATCTCACAAAACCCAAAGGCAAAAGGCCCAAGGACAGACCCCCTTCAATGCCAAAACATAAGTGCAGAAAAACTGGGAGCCATAATCGATTGCAAATCAAGCAATCGATTTCGGCACAATCGGTTGCAAATCATGCAATCGATTGCGAACAAAACCTAGGAGCGGATTAAGACTCCCGTGGCCAAAACTCATAGGTTGCAATCGGTTATGAAACCAAGTTAGACCAAAATACCCAGACTAGAAATCGATTTAGGATCAAGCAATCAATTGCGAGCCTGGTTGTGAGCCGTAATCAATTGCGAATCAAGCAATCGATTGCGAGAGCAATTTTGGAACAAATTTGAAACACAATTTCCAATGAGAGATTTTCGAAATTTGAACTATGTTTTTCAAATCTAAGACTCCAAAATGTTGCATTTTATAAAAGATTCAAATCCAAAGGCCATGGGTGCTCCTCACCCCTATAAAAGGGAACTTTTCGCATTAGGGAAAAAAACTCCAACACTCCAAGCTGTTTTAGAGAGAGCTCCTAAGTTTACTATATTCAGAGCATTCCCACTTTAAAAAGCACCAATGCCCCACTGGTTTTGAGCTTAGTAGCTAACATCTTTCACTAGATTCACTCTCTTTCTCTCCTCTTGAACACCACTTTACTATTATTAAGGAGAACTTGTGGTGAGCCTTTCCCCAGAGGAAACTTGCATTTGACTGAGCTCAAAGAACACTAGAGCCAAGTACTTGGAGCTTGTGGGTAGCTAAGGCAAACAAGCTTAATAAGGAACACCCCACTTTGAGCAACTAGCAGTATCAACCAACTTGTGGTAATATTTGTTTTGTTTTATATTTATTTGCATTCATACTTATCATTGTACTTGTTTTGCTTCCATTAGAGACACCGAAAGCTTGACTAACTCCGTTGGAGACACTGGAAGTAGTACACACTCGCCGGAGAAACCGAGTATTGTTGTTTAGCTTGCTTGTGAGCAAGTAGTTAGGTTTTGTATATTGTAGGTTGTAACAGTACTCAAATAAAATATACCTAAGCTCGATAGTGAGCTTTAGAAGAGTGGACATAGGCCCTAATGCTAAATCACTATAAATCTCGTGTTGTGGATTATGTGTGTGATTGCTTGTCTCTTTCCTTGAATGTTCTCTACTACTCTTGCATAGTACTTGTTTGACAAAATATTTGAGTAGACTCCTTGGAGCACACACACTTGAGATAAGTTAAAAAGATTAAAATCAATCCCAAGCTAAAATTAAAAAATGGGTTATTTAAATTAGATATCCTATTCACCCCCATTTAGGATAACTTTAGAGCAATTTCATGTTTCGATGGCACGGCACGGGCGCCAAAGTGGCTGACTAGTCGCGAGCATTGGCGGCAATGATATGAGGAACCCTACGAGTGGGACAAGCATCAGGGGATGCAAAGAAGTCATTCGTGGGCCGGTCAAGTTAGGACTTGGCATGATGGTGCTCTAGGCGAGCAGTATCCTTGTCAGTGCATGTGGGGCATGTCGGTGGGTCAAAAGAAGGGTTCGAATGACTGAAAGGCTAACCTTGGTTGGGTGATGGTTAGGGTGTCGCACGGTTTTGACAGAGAGAAAAATATGGCCGTGACAATTGGTATCAGAGCCAGGTTAATGCTGGTGAGATGGCATCTGATGCAGGGTAGTATCAGAGCGTGCTTGGTGCACGGAGTCAAGTTGGTCAGGTGGGCTAGCTTGGCTGGTGTCTCATGGTGGAGACGGAATGCTCTGATACCGGTAAGGTATTGGGCATAATGATGTGGTTCTGGGTAACAGGAGGATTGTTGGCTACAGAGTCTGTTGATGTCTATCATGTGGGGGTCAGTGGTGAGACTTACCCAGGATCAAGATGATGTCGAGAACACATTTAAGAAGTCTTTGGTGTGATGGACAGCACTAAGACATTGGGTTACATTTGGAATAAAGCTTACAAAGAAAAGTCTTGATGGTTCGAGTGAGTGGCTCAAAGGCATGTCAGTAGGTGATGTTGAATGGCATGTGTGTCATGTAGTTCTGATGGACTAGACAACCATGTGGTGTTGACTTTATGTCAGGACGACTTAAGGACATGTGCGCGGTAGCACAAGCGGGAAAGGCACGGTGGTGACATGGAAATGGCTTGATGGTGGCAAACCAGTTTGAGAATCTGAATGGATGGTCACTTGGGGTGAAGGCACAAGTATGCTCAGGTACTGAAGTGGCGTCAGACAGAGTTCAAGGAAGGGTCTGCTCAAGGAGAAGGCAAATGTGCTCAGGTACTAGAGTGAGATAGTGACACAAATGTGAGAACCGGAATGGTTAGTTCACATGGGGTGAAGGCAATGGTATGCTGAGGTGCTGGAGTGACACATTGATAAGGACAAAGTGTTGGCTCAGGGTGAAGGCAGTGTGCCAAGGTACTAGGACAACATAGGTGACAGACAAGAGTGGTAATGGACAGTGCTTACTCAGGGTGAAGGTGCTGAAGACCGAGGTACTAGGGTGGCACAGTGACTTGGGCATAGCTTGTAGCAAGCTACAGAAGACCTTCAATGGATCGAAGGCAAAGTAGTAACAATGATGGATGTCTTCTCAGGGTGAAGACATAAGAGGTCGAGAAACTGGAGAGGCAACATAAAAGGATGGTTGAGCTAGATAGTGAAAATGTTCAGGAAGACCAAGAGGTATGGTGACAAGCTTAAGTGAGGGAGCACTTAAGCTAAAGTGTGCAGAGGAAGCGATGACAGGTACAAGTGTGCCACGAAAGAAGTCGTTTGTTCAAGGTACTAGTGCAGGTAGAGTTTAAATGCGAGCTTTGTTATCTTGGCCGGTTGAGTGTTAAGATTCATACAGATAAGAATCAGTATGCTACACAGCATGAAAACATTTTCAGAGTAGAATCAGGTGAAACCTCATGGACGAGGCATGGAAGACCAAGGTGACTTGACACAGGTGGTTACGAGCATCAGGTGAAAGATGTTGGTCACGCATTGGACTCGACGGACTGAGTCCCAACATGAGAAGGGTCAGTGTACTCATGGGCTTTTGGTGAATGTCAATGTGGGTTGATGGCTACATTGGCACAGTCTATAGAGGTGGACATAGGATGGCTTCGAGCACCGGATGAGGGGTGTTGACCACAATGAAGGGAGCTCGATGGACTAAGTCCCAATACATGGAAATGTCAGAGGATCTAGGTGACTGAGTGCAGGTTAAAGTGGGTTGATTGCCACGATGACCATATGCAGGGTTGAGAAGCGACTTGGTTCGGCAGGTAAGTGGTTGTAGTAGGAATGGGACTACACGAAAGCTTACAAGTCAGATCATGGAGTAGATCAGAGTGGGAAGTCCTCTAAGAAGACATTACACGACGAATAGTGCAAGGCGGTTTTTAACAACGGGGTAGGGTTGTTGGCTGTAGAAGATGCAACTTGGTTGGACATACAAGGGGTCATAGTAGGAATGGGACTGCACGAAAGCCTGTGAGTCAGAATCAATGACAGTTTGGGGTGGACGAGTCGAAAGGAAGACGAGTTCACATTGGTTGAGTCCTCGTGGAAGGGAGGACCATGCCGCGACAGACTACGGTTGGCTTGCGAGCCACACCTTGTGAGGTGCATGAGTAGGGGATCTTAGAGGAGAAACCTGTGGCTCAATGGACAAAGTCACAGCTCGGTTTTGGGAAACTGAGCATTTGGGCGCAAGGTGCACATAGTAGTAGGAGAATCGTGCCTTGGGTGTAAGGCAAATTTGGGCTGATATCTAGAGCAAAGCAAAGCTTGGGCTGGGTTTGTTCGCTAGCTGAGCCATGTTTAGAGGTGTCTAGAGCCACAGATGTCAAGATTCAGTGTCAATGAGTGTGCTTGTTGGGTCAAGCAAGGGTCCTTGAGTGGACATTGGTGCACAATAGACTGTGCACATACACGACGGACTGTGTACATTGGCGTGTTTTTTTACGATGAACTGCACAAGGCGGCACTTAAAGTGCCTTGAAGATCAGGGTTAGTCGTGGAGTAAGCTGTGTACAGGGGTTCTTAGCCAAGTTCAGTGTGGTACTAAACGATGATTAGTAGTAATTGAGGCAGGGGAAGAGGTGTGCAAGCCGAAGTGAGGACTTGTTGTGGGTGTGTTGACGAGGGCATTAACCAAACAAGTGGGCGAGGATGTCACGGATATGTAGAGGCAGTGCAGTGGCACGAGCGGCCTAGCATGTGTCATGGTGGCATTTTCGTAAATATGGTCTAATGGCATTTTGGTAAATAAGGTACAGTATGATTTTCTGTACCTAGGGATATTCCCTTCTGTCAATGCTTGAAAGGCTTAGCATGCCTTGAGGAGGAGTAGGTGCTCTGAGGCACCCTGGCCCTTGACATGGGCAGGAGGCATGTCAAGGCATGGCTTGGCACGACGGACAATGTGCATGCCTAAGGACATGCTCCTAGCCCGCATAAGCTTAAACTGCGAGGTACTCCCCAATGTGGTTTAGGGGTGGCTCTTGGCACGCACAAAGGTGTTGCCTTGAGTTCCTATAGGAGTTGGGTTCCCTCATGGGATAGTGCTTGGGAGCCCGGTGTGGCAGCACTTTGCATCCATCTAAGGACGGAGGTTTTTCCTGTGTAGGTGCTACTAGCATGCACTATACAACAGTGGCAGCCCATGAGGAGCCAAGTGGGCTATCCCGTGGCTTTAGTACTCGAGCGTGTCTGGTCCTTGTACTAGGCAAAATCCTAGTTTGGCCATGGACAACCACAGTGGTGGCATAGCAAGACTCGGAGTGACATCTTACATAGAATGGCATGATACGTGAGTAAGGTGTCATGGCCTTCGGTGGGCTTAATGTCTCGAGCAGGGTTCGAGGATGTGTTGTAGGCGTGTTGGGCCTTCAGTGCTACAAGCGGAGCATGGTGGACTCCGGGGTCATTTAAGATGCACTTCGATGGCACGGCATGGGCACCGAAGTGGCTGACTAATCGCACGCATGGGCGGCGATGATATGAGGAACCCTACAAATGGGACGAATGTCAGGGGATGCAAAGTAGTCATTCGCGGGCCGGTCAAGTTGGGACTTGGCCTGACGGTGCTCTATGTAATGACCCACATTTCATATAAAAGGTAAAAATGTAATTTTACTCCCATAAGGGTAAAATTGTAATTTTACATGTTTATACATACCATAAAGTGGTTTAAGAACCCATTGGTCCAAGTTAGAAGCGTAAAACCCAATCTGGGCCTCAAACCTGTCAAGTTCGAAAGTTATCCTGATTTCGCATTTAGGGTAACTTCGCAGATCCACTGACACCAATTCTGAGAGAATATGAGGTCATACCATGCCTTTATGGAAAGATCTAAGAGTATACTTTCCATGAAAACAAACAGCATGCAATTACGAGTTTCCTAGAAGAAGTTATACCAATTTACTCACAAGGTGTCTGTGTTGACAGGCCCATAGATTTGAGGTGACTTCCCGGTCCTATTGACACAAATCCCGAAGTAATTATAAGGTGATCTATACCTTGTTGGAAATGTCTTGAAGTCTATTTTCCAACCTAGCAAACGGTTCGCAAAAAAAGAGTTTTCTAGAGAAATTTATGGCCATTTTAGTGCGACACGGTCGAATCTAGAAAAGTCATCCTAAACAATCCGACCATGCCGGACCAATTCGGCCCTGCAGTGTTTTCACAAAAAAAAAAAAAAGGCCCAAAACATGCCAGATCGATCTGGATTTTCCTCGAATCGATCCGATTTTGCAATAATTGAATTTCAGAGTCTAAAAACTTCTAATTTTACCCCAAATTAGGGTTCCACTTCACTTAAGACTCTTATGGGGACCACATAATAGATGGAACTTAACATAATTTAACCTAAAAACCTTAAGAACAAAGCAAAGAACAAGAGGAAGAGAAAGAGCTAGGGTTTAGAAGAACTTTGGGAAGAAAGGGAAGAGAAACTCCAAATTGGGTAAGGTAAGTTTGAGAACATCACTTTATGCAAGATTTTCTTTAGTTTTGACACTCCCTCTTAGTTTTACTTGAAATCTCATAGTAATTAGTAGTTTACACCTTGTATATTGTAGATAAAGGAGAAAACCATAAAGGAAAAGAAGTTTTGCTTGAAGATTTCTTTGGAATAAATAAGTAAAAGCATTTAAGTAAGTAGTTATACAAAACTTACTCAATTTTCGTTTGCTTTAGATTCTTAGAAGTTTTGTAATGGTGAAATCTTGATTTTATGAATGGTTTTTCATATGTTTGTGAAGCCCTTTGTTAGAACCTTAAAAACCCAAATACTTATGGTGATTTGTGATAAGACTTTACCCTATTATGCTAGGAATCTTAAAATCCCCAATTTAATTTATAAGGAAAAGTGGTTTTACATCATATGTATATGTATTTCCTTGAGATGTTAGATTTTATGAGTTTTGAAAGCTTATAAATTAATAATCTATAAATCTATAGTCTCCATGATAGTCATTAATGCATAAAAAGTTTGATTTTCCATAAAAAACATGAATACTATAATTGGAGTTGAGCATCTCTTAACATATTATTGTAAGAATAAATAAATTGATTTGATTACTTATGTAGAAATTGATTATGATGCATGTTAACTCCTACTAGAATGAAAATAGTTAATTATAACATATATATTGCTTAAGGATTATCATGGAATGATTTGATGAGTTATGAGTTAGGATTGTGGATGATTGGAAAGCATGTGTAATATGATTATTATTAAAACTCTCAATTAGGTTAAGTATATTGATTATATAATGTTTAGAAAAAATACATATGAAGAATCCCATGATGTCTCATTAAGTAAATTAGAAAATGGTTCATTGGTGTTACATATGCTTTTAATCATGTTAGCAAACGTATGATATAAAGTTGGATGCCTTTTTTATGATACTAGTGAATGCCTATAGTGATAAATTTCTTCTCTATTACTAAGTTATTCAATGTAACATATGAATGGTATATAATCTTATATTATACTCAAAGACTGCTCTATGTAGGGATAAGATAAAGTAAGTTGGTCATGAACCAACGATGAGTGAAATGGATAAAGAATCAAGGAAACATAAAAGAAGATAAGTAAGAATATCAAGATGTAAATGTCTTATTATTGGTCATAAGAAAAAAATGAAATAAGAAAAGTAAAGACAAGTGTTTTAATTGTGATAGCTTTCTCATTGGGATAATAATGCAATGGTATAATGGCCCTCCCACTAGGGGTAATAATACATCGGTATAACGGTCCTCCCATTTGGGGTAATAATACAATGGTATGACGGCCCTCCCATTAGGGGTAATAACACAATAGTATGACGACCCTCTCATTTAGGGTAATAATACAATTATATGACGACCCTCCCATTTGGGGTAATAATACAATGATATGATGACCCTCTCATTAGGGGTAATAATACAATTGTAACGACCCCAAAATTCACTACCTTATTTAGGCATGAAATTGAGCCGTTGCTAATTAAATCCATACGAAATTGGCTATAAATTTAAGCCTTTTACTAGAACCTATGATTTTCATAGAATACTTAACCTTAACCTTAAAATAACAAAAACAGCAAAATCATAAACTATTACATCTAACCATAATCTTTAAGATGCAATGGAAGTAAACCAAAACATATAAATAAACTACCATGTCACTAATCTCTCATCATTATATCAAAGATATAACACTATAAGTTTCAAGTGAAAATTTAATTCTAATACAAATCATTATAAAGTCTAATATAAGGTATAAGTCTAAATTAGACCGAAACAACTAAATATGAAAGCATCAGTTGCATGTCTCCCCTTTGACCTCAAGGTACTCTAAAAAGGCACACATGCACTAAATATTTTATGTAATAAAAAGGGTATGGATGGGTGAGATCCATGGCTCGTAAGTAGGTACACAAAACCTACTACAAAAATCGGAAGGGTAAAGCACAAATATTATAATATGAAAATACTGATTACATCTTCATATAAAATATATACCAACATCTAATGTGTATACATGTGCTAGTGTACATATATCATCTACTAAACATCACAAGATTTATACATTCATTATCATGGTTCATCATGTAAAAACTAGGCATAGAAATACACGTGATTACATGGTATTCTTCTAATGTCTACACATGGAAATATGCATGATCCTACTTACACATGACATTCTTCTAACATCTACATATGAAAATATACATAATTTTACCTACTCATGTCATTCTTCTTATATCTATCATTGATAATATATATAGCAATTGGTGTTTATAATCACATAGTAAACACTCCGTAGTACATCCATAATGAAGATATATAGTGTACATCTCAATGAGCATTTTTATTTATTTCTCATGCATAAACTACACTTTCATAATATGAATATGCATATACACATCATATCAAACTAAGCATGCATCATTCTTAAGCAATAAGCAAGCATAACAACACATTTGTATAATGAGACATGAATTTCTACTTCTATATTTAATAAGTCTACAATTACCTTAGTACTTATCATTCACAATCTTACTTATTACTCATCATAAATTACTTATCATTTATCATGTCTTCTCATATTACTTATTAGCTTCTATTGTCCTTGTCTTAATACTTATCAATTTTCATTGGTCATTTAATACCTATCATTGATCTTCATAACATTGACTCGTATCTCAATGGTAGAACCATCATACGTCTCTATTGCTCTTACATAGTTTAAGAACTTATATGCCGCATGTCAAGTGTTTCACAATAGTGTCTTATTGCATAACATATCTAAATGTAAATAAATCATGAAAGGTTTCCAACAAGCACATTACATAACCCACATAAGGGTCTCCAACATAGAATATCATATAACCGTATAAGGTCTCCATCATAGCGTATCATATAAACAATATAAGGTCTCCGACAAAATAAATCATAAAAACATATGAGGTCTCTGACCTAGCATAACTCATATAAACCAAAAAAAGGGTCTCTAACACAACACAACACATCACATAACTCATTTAAGGGCTTCCGAAACAACAAATCACATAACCCATATAAGGGCCTTCGACACAACACTTTACATAATCCTTGTAAGGGTCTCCGTCACAACACATCACATTACCCTTGTAAGGATTCTCAACACAACACATCACATAACCCTTGTAAGGGTCCTGGACACAACACATCACATAACCCTTGTAAGAGTCTCCGACACAACACATCACATAACCCTTGTAAGGGTCTTTGACACAACACATCACATAACCTTTGTAAGGGTCTCTGTACCCAATAAAGACAATCCACATAGGGGTCTTCGACATAACACATCATTTCACATATGTTGGGCTACTAAGGCTGTCTTCACCTAAAAATGTGACCCGACGATTGGGTACTTGAAGCCATTAGGTTAACCCACAAAGGGGTCTCTAGTGTCATAAGACTAATGGGTATATCGGCTATCTTCACCTATTAATATGACCCAATGATTGGGAACCTGAAGCTATAAGGATAACCCACAAAGGGGCCTCTAGGGTCATAAGACCAATGGGCACATCGACCGTCTTCACATATTAATGTGATCTAGTGATTGGGTACCTGAAGCCATAAGGCTAACCCATGAAGGGGTCTATGGGCCCACGAAGGAAAACCCATGAAAGGGTCTTTAAGCCCACAAGGGATAACCCACATAAGGGTCTCCAGGCCCATGAAGGGGCAACCCAAATAAGGGTCTATGGGCCCATGAGGGGCAACCTACATAGGGGTTTATGGGTGTGGAC
>JAOXJP010072808.1:0-15243 GCA_025762735.1 Platanus orientalis
AAACTTTCAGGTCTACAAGAACTGGATAATCAGATCTCTCCACACATTCCAATGTGTCTGACATCCTACTATGTTACATGAGGACCACCTATCTCATCTCATGAGATCAAATAATTACCCATATAAAAGAACAAAATTCATGTGATGATAGAATATTAAGTTATTATTAATTAAATAATTGATTAATCATGCTTATATTTTATGTGAATGGCTTTGTCATGACACATATTTCCAACAAGGGGGTTACTTTGGCTTCGTAAATACTTTATATATAGAGGTACCCACGTTCAGATAGGGTATTGTAACTTTTCTGGAAGTGGGAGAAGCACATAGAATTCTAGAGTAGGTGTAGATACTTTGGAGACTGGGTCTGATTGGATTCTTGTGTCCGATTTAATCATTAAGGTAATTCTAAACTTCCTTTGAGATTAGATCTTAAAGATTCATATGTTGATCATGTGAAAACATATTTAGATATGTGATTGATCAATGAACTTTACTAATTTCTATGTTAAAGCACGGTAAACTTCCTTCAATTTTGTCTTGAACATCTTTCAACTGCTCTCCTCTATAGGCTGAGGATGAGGTTCCTTCATTCCCTTGGCTTTTGAAGCTAGACTTCAGTGGGGATGTCCTCTCGTCTTCGTTTCTTCCTCTTGTTCCCTCGTGACGAATTTCTAGTTATGTGCCATCATTTTGTTGGTTCTCCCTTTCTTCATGGTTAGATTGTTGAGGTCCTCTCTGGGTGTGGGGAGCTGTCGCACGATCTCTTGATTTTGGTGGATGACTTGTTGCATGTTCTAGGTGAGATCTCTAACTTGTCATTCTAGGGAGGTTACCCCGACGCTTTCCTAGTCCGGTGCACCTTACTCACCCCTGCCTGAGATTCTAAATGACATTCTGTTGGGAGCTCATTGATCTGGTTTTGACCATACAACCTTTGTCAAGGGGAGTTTGCACTTTCCACAGATGGTGTCAACTAATGATTCACAGAATGTACTCATCAGATGATCGCACGGTCGACTAGATCTTTAGGCTCCTATAAGCACAAAATGAGAAAGATCCTTAGGAAGGTCACTGGTGTGGTGCTGGCCTAAGTCCCTCCGATGCCAAAGTCAGAATTTTTCTCTTAAAATGAAAGTAGTAATTGTTTTTATTTTTAGGGTTTTTTCTCATACCTTTGTAGACCCATGCATCCTTCTCTTATAGAGGAGGGGAGATCACTTTTCCAGGGATCGCCTTGCGAGCCCTTAGCTGTTGTGAATATTTTGTTGATTGATAATTTGTTAAAATCTTGGGATTAATTTTTTGGCACTATCAATGACGAGTATGTTGGGAGAGATTCTTTGAGTTGGTTTCTTCTAGCCTTACCTGCTTTATGGAGCATGCCTTAGACTAAGTTGTCAAATCAAGTAGGTTTCCGACTTTGGCTTGTCGTACTGTGCTAATTGGCCGACCTTTCCAAGATGAGCCTTGTTTACTATATCTTGCCTTGTTTTCTGAATGACATTCATCCATCCTTCAGCCATAGCTTCAGTTTTAGTGTTCACCCTTACCAACCTGAGTTAACCTTCTGTTATCTTCTTCCATGCTAAGCCACTTAGGCTCTAGTCCCCTCATGGTGGTCGGGTCTTCCTTAATGACCTTCGTCCCTTAGGTCTGAATATGTTCCAATTTAGTAGACTAGTGCACAAGAGTGCTTGCAATGGTTGACTTTGCGTCGTCTAGTCGGGTGAAAGCTTCTTCGTCCTTAAGCCGAGTTAGTTTTCCATTTTGATCTGCTGCTCAAGTCCAACCATCTATACTAATCTAAGCCGATTGGGTAATCCAACCCTATCAATTTTAAACATATTAAGTTTTGTAGAGGAGATTTAATATAACAAAATGTATTATTAGCCAAAAATTCTATTGTCAGAAGGTCTTATATGAGTGTTCAGCATATCAGGTCCCTCCATATGTGGAGATAAGGTTAGGAGTTATTAAAAGTTTACAAATAAAAGGGGTATGCCTAAGGAATTTATAAGAAAAGAATTTATGGTGGTGTTTGTTTTATATTCTCTAGTGTAGGGCTAATTTAACATGAATGCTAGTGCTTGTTCCATGATTTTGTTCTCCTATATCAAAATTTCATAGGATTTGAATAAGAACACACAATGTATAGGATAATAATAATAATAATAATAATAATAATAAGGATATATCTTCTCCTTGACAATTAGGGTTAACAATCTGGCCGGATTGAGCCAGGTCAAGGTCTGCCCGAACTTAGCTCGAAATATTTTACCCGAGCCCAAACTCGGCCTGAATAAAACTTTGGGCCTAAAAGTTGGGTTTGAACTTAGCCCATTTTAAAACAATGGGCTTTGGCCGAGTTTGGGTTGCCTTAATTAAAACTCTTTTTTCATTTTTGGGTTGATTTTAGGTCTATAATTTCCCTTAAATGCATATTATATGGGTTGTTTTGAACAATTAACACTTTAACTATTTGATGATAATAAATTTGTTAAAATTATATATATATATATATATATATATATATATTGCTCCAACTTAGCCCGAATAAAATTTTGGGTCAAAAAGTTGGGTCCAAACTCAGTGCAGCCTGCAATTAGGTTAGCCCAACCTAATTATTTTTCGGGTCAGACATGTTGGTCTTCAAGCCAACCCTACCCAATTGATAGCCTTAGAGCAAATGTTCTACTCCCAATTTGTCCGATACTATTGTCACAAGATATAATACATAAAATCATTATATGTTATTTTTTATTATAAAATTCTGAATCGAACCAAGTTGTTAGACCTGAGTTTAGTGAAACTGGACTTAGGATAACTTAAGAAAGGAGCTTAAAACAAGGCTTAGGCTTGGCTCAAGCCAAGCCGAGCCACTTATTGATAGTCTTATGGGAAGTGTAAAAGGATTAGGTACGAACACCTTAGGTTAGTATGGCATAAGGGATCAACACATCAGCATTAAAAAGTGAAAAGCATCCCCCAAAAAGTGTAATTCACTTTTACGGCACTGATGTGTTTGCCCCTGATGCCATACTGACCTAGGTCACACGGGGGTGGTCGTACAAAATTCCGGTCATAAGACAAGAAAAATTGGGCTAGAGGGCCATTAGGCTGTTGGGCCTTTATTTTTCTAGCTAGTTGAGCCTACCTTTGCGAGCCTAAGCTAAGCCTGAGCTCAGCACCTCACACTCATCACGAGCTTGAGCTGAGGTTGAGCTTTGTCATAATGTGATGAGTCCAAGTTAAGCTGAGCAGAGCTCAGCTCTGCACGTTGACACCCCTATCTAGCAGCCTCTAGTATTTGATAATCAGTAGCTGGAAAGTGCTAAGAATTGCAATCCCAAATCGACCTATAATCCTTGGAATTCGTAGACAAGCCCAAGGGAGCCATTTAGTGACAAGTTAGGTCTGGATTTGAGTAGGAGTGTGCATGGGAAAGCTCAGCCCGCAATAGTAACTTCAGGCTCAGGCTGGGCTCGGGTCTGAACAATATTAAAAACTTTAGACCCAAGCCTGACCCTAGTTATTTTACCAGGCCCATAAGTATAAAAAAAACAGTACATTTAACAAGAATCAAACTCATGACCTCCTCTATATTAAATATTCAAACCAATTAAGCTATTAATGCAAATTTGTTAATTTCATACACACACATGATATGTTTTTGAATTTGGTCTCTTTTTCGACACCTACTATTTCATCTGAACACTTTTTGGGACATTTTTAACTCTCAACACAGCACGTATTAGCTTATAATTCACCATATGCACTACAGACATTTCTCATCACAGAACATTTTCTTCATATATATATATATATATATATATATATATATATATGTTTGGGATTCGGGCCTGGCCTTAGGCTGGGCTAAGATAAGACTAAGCCCAGCCCTAATGAAGGTTCAGACCTTCAACTAGGCCTAGCTCAGGCCAGGCCTTTTTGAGCCAAATTTTGGGTTGAATCAGGCCAGATATGGGCTAGCCTAGGCCCATGCTCACCCCTAGATTTGAGGATACCTTAACTTATGCTCTAACAATGGAGAATGAGCAACCATTTACATTTAAGGGAGCAATGAAAGATGTAATTATACACAAGGTTTCATGCATAAGGAGTTGGAGTCTTCATAATAATCAAACTTCGATTTTACTCAACACAATGGAAATCCATTCAATGGCAAACTTAATCAACACAATGGAAATCCACTATCCAATGCCACAGACTCATTGGAACTCTCCAATACCTCATATGGACGTGCCTTGATATTATATTTGCAGTTAACTAAGTGCGTCAATTTATGCATCAGCCCATAAATACACATTTGATTATAGTACGACGAATTCATCATTTTCTGAAAGGCACTCTCACACATGGAATTTATGTAACACCTGAATATCTCCAATTACAAGCCTATTCTGATGTCAATTAAGTTGAAAGCCCCGATGGTTGACACTCTAGTAGTGGATAATGTGGATTTTATGTCTACATGGGTTTCAATCTTATAAATCTTATATCTTGGAGTTTCAAGAAACAATCAACCATTGCTCTCTCTAATACCAAATCTAAGTACTTCTCCTCTTGCCCATACAACTGCTGAAATTGCTTGGCTTTGGATCTTGCGCATAGATCTTCACATATATATCTCATACCCACCTATAATTTGGTGCGACAACATCAGAGCAATCTCTCTTGCTTCAAATCCGGTCTTCTGTGCTCATACTAGACATATTGAAGTCAATTATCATTATTTTGAGATAATGTGATCCGCAAAGCATTTGACATTCAATACATCTTCATCCAAGATCAAACCGTTGATATTTTTACCAAAGGTCTACTATTCTTACGGTTTCAGGTGTTGAAGAACAAGTTGTTGGTTCATGACCACCCCCTCAGATTAAGGGAAGGTAATGACGATAAGAAGGATCCATATCCTATCTCCAACCATAAGGCAACTCCAGCTAAGGCAAAAGAATCGTCTAGACTCCTAAGTGCCGGCAAAACCTAGATTGTATCAAATCTTTCAAGATAAGGAAACCCTCCAACAAATCAAATCTAATCCAATCCTCTCCCATCAAAGATAAAACTATATCTCCACACATGTAAATAAAGCCAACATTTTATTATTTTTTTTTTTTTTTTTTTTGTATACTTAAATTTCATATGTAAATCTCATTTCTATATAATGAATACATGACCATTTTTTTCTCACATTGAAAAAGAGAATCCAACTCTAACTTAGTTATTGTCTTTGAAGACACAACTATAAATAACATCAATACTATGAATTATTTAAATGGATAAGATGATGAAAGCCAATTTAAGTGCAAAATTTTAAGCTTTGCCTTAGACTAATAGGGTTGATTGGTGCACACTCCAGGTATTTTGGGAAAGACCGTTGAGCATCTTCAGTTGCATAATAGAATTCAAATTCAAAGGAGAAAATTTATTAGGTCTAAAAAAATGTTTGTGACCAAAAATTGTCTTAAGTTTAGAAATGCCGCAGCCCCATAATTTCTAGCAATTCCAACAAACCAACTCAATTTTTATTTTATGTATAATTTCTATTTTAGTTTTATTTTTTAATTTAATGTGAAAGTGGAAGTTGTTATTCCTACGGTGTTTGTAAATGTTGTGCATAAACCTAGATTTGGGATCGTATGCAACAAAGAAAAAAAAAAAGAAAATAATGCAAATAGAAATATCACACAACATGAACAAAACGATTTACGTGGTTTGGCTTGAAACCTACATCCATGGGCGAAAACGAAGAGGGAGCTTTCACTGTGTAAGAAAACAGATAATACAATGAACAGTGCAATGGCATGAAAATCGACAAACCCCCCAAATATAAAGCCCGAAACCC
Source organism: Platanus orientalis (assembly GCA_025762735.1). Lineage (NCBI taxonomy): Eukaryota > Viridiplantae > Streptophyta > Magnoliopsida > Proteales > Platanaceae > Platanus > Platanus orientalis. The sequence continues at coordinate 5,876 of JAOXJP010072808.1, forward strand.
TAATCACTGGGGGCAGATTGGACCCCAAATCAGATAGAAAATACGGATCATAAAATTTCGGCTGGGGGCTTCGCCTATAAACGGGTCACATTCGGGTTTTCTTCGGATCGTCATCTAGGAAATCTATAAAGTCTAATTATATGCATTCTTAGCGTTAAAACATGGTAAATCAGTTAGATTAGTAGACAATGTGGCACTTGAGAGAGAGAGAGAGAGAGAGTATATGATAAATTGATTTTTCCAAACTTTTAAGTAGAAGCTTTTTTTATTGTTCAAAACAATCAAATGATCATCACACACACAGAGACAAAAGATCCTTTTAAAATGGCCAGAAATATAAGAGCTGCGTCTATACATTTGGATCTTGTAGTCAAATGAATGGCAACGCCATAGCAAGCCTTAAGTAATCCTGTACTGTATCTTTGTTATATGCTGAATTGCTAAGTATGGCCCTAGTGTATTATTCCATTGATGGTACAGGCATCTACCATGTTTTTAATAACCTCAGATGTCAAACTTGTTACCATATATAATATTTGCAAGGACAAGAATCAACCAAACCGTATACTGTCATAGTTCATAACTACCCAACCAATTGTATTATTTTTGTATGGCTAGAAATACAAAGGAAAAGGATCCACAGAAAAATTATTCATTAGACAACTAAAACCATATAAAAAGCTGATTTTTGGTCTGAAAGGTCTCAATTATTATCCACCAATTACAATATGTAGTAAGAAAAAAGGAAAATAAAATGATATTTCCGAGCCCCCTGATATTTTCAACGCACAATAGCATTTTATGGAACAAAGTCTCCATTTTAATGAACAATAAGTTTATTAAAAACCATTAATGGAACCTTATTAACCATGTCACATTGATAAGATAGGAATCATCGGGTTAAATATCTTTCCTTTTTTTTTTTCTTTCAGGCTGATTATTGGTTTAGTCAATCTATTAGGTAGGACCTGACCTATTCAGTGATGCATTCCAATCTTACCAATGTGAAATGGCTTTAACAGTTTTCCAGTCTTATCCATTAGGCTGATCTATGCATTATTTTTCAACTTTTTGATGCTTTAATAGTATTTACCGTTCAAATGAATAGAAGATAACATACACTGCGGGTATAATATATTCAAGCTAATTTTTTATGTAGTTAATCTTTTTTTTTTCACTGGCCCAGACCGCTCTACCACTCCTTGCAGCTCAGTAGCCCCAGATCCAAGATACAGGCATTTGTGATGCAAAACTTGCTGGTGTATTTCCAGATTAGGGTTAATCCTAACTAACTAATTGTCTGGCTCATTGTCAGCTGGTAAGCAAGACAATCTCAAGTTTAAACACCTCATAAATCTTTAACTACTCATCATGGACATTATGAGGAAACTTGACGTGTTTGCCTTGCATGGGAATTAATGGAACGAGGATGAACCAAATGAAAAAAATCATCCTTTTCAACTGGCCAAGACATCAAGGGATACCTTCCCACATCCTTGCATCCAAAGATGCCCTCAATCTAACTTACATTAGCAAACTTAATCTTCAAACAAAAGGGCATTTAAAAAATTACTATACAGCCAAGGCCAGTAGTACAAGCTTCCCTTGAATATCTTACATATACACATGAAGCCTCTTCAGAGGCTCCAACCAACACATTATCCGCTGATGGCAAACCGCCTTGGAGCAAATGACACAGAACCCATGTAAGTCTCTGACCAGGAAACGAGAATCCGATGACAAGCCATGGCTGAAGCTGATACAAACATCACAAAGGAAGCCCAGCATAATCTAAGCATCAATACAGGATCTTTCCTTACAGAGTCCAGTACCTTGTAAAGGATCACTCTCAGCCGACGATCCCTCATGATTGCCAGATGGTCATAGGTGGGCACGGGTACCCCAGAAACTGGACCCGCTTCTTTGTTGTGGGGTCTACTTGCCAATCTTATGCGGGAACCGTATTGGCTTCTGGTGTTGTAGCTCCATCCACAAGCTTCGGTCATCCACTGGTAAAGCACATCAGCAAGGGTCCTACTAACTTGCTGACGGAAAAAAACTGCCTCCTTGGAAACCATAGTTCGGACTAATGACACTCCATCCTGTACATTGTCAGAAAGAAAGGAAAGTATTAAGCTTTCAGTGTCAACTGAAGAAGGATGAAGTAGTTTTTGCTACAGGGAAGCAGAATAAATTTCATGCTCTCCCACCCTTGCCACATGAGCACATGCAGATGGGTCCAGACCATTCATTGATGACACCACATAGAAGACCTACTCAATAATTCTGTCTAATAGGTGGACATTTTTCTAGACTGTTGGAGAAAAGGTGGGGAGGGGGGGGGGGAAGAAATTTCATGATCCATCTACTTGTCAAATAGCACTTCTGGTAGCACCTAGCAATATTAGCTAAATGATAAAACAAGAACAAATTTTACAAGGGAGGTGGGAAGAACGCACCGCAGTCATTAGAAGTCTTCTCAGAACAACACCATCATTAGATGGTAAAAGCCTCAAGACTAAATTTGCAATATCAAATACTTCATTGCGTTGATTTGGAGTGTACTCAAGAGAAGTACCATTTTTGAATACGGCAATCCGGTGCAAGCCTTTCCTGAATCCCATGTACAAAAAGAAAACTTACTTTTAAAACAAATGTTGCAAGATCAGTAACCTAATGGAAAAGCACAACTGGACCAAAAATCCATAGTAGTTCAAATGAACAAATCAACTCTTTTGCCACTTATGTCACATGACGTGTTCTCCAAAGAAATTCAAAGTAAATTTTGATGAGGCAAATAATGCCAGATATATGGCTTCCAAGTTGTTTTGTGAAAAAGGAACTAGAGGATCTCTTTATCTGGCCACTAGACTATATAACTTGGTCACTAACAAAGTGGAATTAATTAAATAGTCCCATCAGAAATATTTTGAGAGGATAAAATTCATTTGTATAGTGGACCATATCTATGAGACCTCTTCGACCAAAAATTAGCTTTGATAAGATGCTTTTTACCATTTGATAAACAAAGGCTGCATTTGGCAGCACCTGTAATGTAATCATTTCATTTGAGTTTCCAAAGGCTTTTGTAGGAACAATATCTGGTTTGTAATGAACTCATTCAGATTTGCACTGATTTATGCTTGAGAACATTAGTCATTTCATTTTATAGAAAAACCTAAGATGACTTCATATCTAATTGTAGTTAACAAATTAGTATAAATTTAAATGAGTTCATTACAAATCGTCACCTCATGGCTACAAATGCCTTAAGAAACTCAAATGAAATGATTACATGACATGTGGCTGCCAAACAGGCTAAAATTATTTTCTCAATATTGTGTTTGTCACATTTCTGGTAATCCAAAAAGGATTCCATTTGGTGCTAGTTAAAATAATCCTTTTGGCGGATTATTGGACCAACTAATATTCTACAGGATCACACAAATCAGACAAGGTTTGAGTAAATCTAAGCAATTACAAGGCATGGTAGACTAGAGAGACACTAGTACCAAAAACCAAAAATAAATTTATGAGATCATAGAGGAAAATTTAGGCAGTAAAAGGGCATGATGAGGACATCATGCCACATGGTAGCCCCAAGGCTTACTATCGTCCGAGGAGGGGTCTCATGAAACTTTAGATCAAGTAGGATGATTGGGGAGAGCTACATGTTGGTCTGGAGCAGATTTGGAGGCTTTTAGAGCTATTTTCTATGTGGAGACATGTGGGACCCACATGTAATTTGGTGGGATCCACACACATAGACACTTGAGGGGACATCATTGTCAAATTATGGAGTTTTAGTTTAGTTGTATTGGTTTTTCCTTCTTCTTTTGAGTTAGTTTATTGTTTTAAGTGAGGTTTTATGAGTTATTAAAGAGTAGGGATATGATGGTCTTTTCTACTTTTGTTTTGGGCTTTTTACGGCAGTCCATGTTATGGGCCTTTAAGTAGTCTTCTAAGAGGGAGAAGGCCACGGTTTTGTTTCTATTTCTTTTAGAAGGCTGTTAGGAAAGTTTTGGAAAGATGAGTTTCTATTTCCCTTCTTGAATTGAGGCTAAATAGAGATGGTCTTTTCATTGTAAACAACATGTTTGGATGAATAAACAGCTTTCTCTCCTTCACAAGTTGGGAAGATCTCTATTTCAAATTTCTTTGTTCCTAGAGCTTGCTTGAAGTAGGGATTTCTCCAAGGGAAGAAGGGTTTTCTCCCAGGTACCAATCTATTATATTTTCTTCTTTTCTTTAACATCATCTTCTTCTTCTCCTTCTCAACCCTCTGTTATTGTTGGCTACCATCTGATGTCAAAACCCTCTTTGATATTTTTCTTTTCACAAAGCTCCACAAAACCTAAAACCATCACCTAATCCATTGTACACCCCATACTACATCCCCTTTTCAATTACTTCACTAAACTCTACTGTCCACCATAAGGAATCGTCATCCCCTTTATCCCTAGCCACATTCGATAACCCTGCAGCAACCTAAGATTAATTTCCCTAGAAGGGCTGACCTAAGAATCAGTCTTATCAAGTCCCAATATATCTTGCAGCAGCCTGGACTATGCAGTGTGAGTTCTTTGTGCTGGGATTTTGATTTGCATCAATCCCTAAGGAATCTGTGGTCAGCAGCACCTCTGGAGATTATGTTGTTCCTGTGTGACTGATATTGTTGCAAGAAGAAACTTAAGAAGACCTAGCTAGCAGACCTGAGTGAAGAACCCAAGTGTGGGGGACTTAGAACATGCTGATTTTCTGGAGAACAGTTGCTGGATTGATCCCTATGAGTAAGCTGAACAGATCTTGTTTGATCCGATCTCTCACAGTTATAATACACCCAATCTTGTACCCTACAAAGACCTTACTCGGAACTTGTAGTAATCAGATCATTATTCAGCACTGAACCTGTTCAGACAATTAATCATACCCATACAGCCTTGTTGAGCCTTAGCCCTTATTAATTAACCTACTATTCAATAATAAAATTGATGCAGCACAAAGGAGAAAATACCAAAAAATGTAGTAGAATAATTCCAAGGCCCTCAAATAAATTAAAATAAAGGATGTGGAAGCAAAATAAATCAAGAATAGAGTTTATAAACAAACAAGTAGCCACGCAGATTTAAGAATCAGAAAATAAAATCACAGAAAAAAAGATAAGGAGTGAGAATAGAAAAAGATGAGAAAATATAAGAAAATATCCCAAATGGGTTTTTTTGACAATTTGAAAATTACCAAAATGCCCCTCTGATGCATCAGAAAATTCTGAAATTTTAATGGTCGTTTCTAACCTGTTTCAGAGTTTTATAGTTAAATTTCATTAAATTCCGACAATAATTGATGGGTTAAATCACGAAATATAAAAAACTTGAAGGTGTTTTAATGGAGGTTCAAGAAGAAGAAAAGGCAAAGAAATAAAGAGAAGTAAGAAAATAAGAGAAAAGTACAAAAAGAATAAAATAAAAAAGATGCCTTGGAGAAAGAGGGAGGGTGAGGTGGATACACAAGTGTACTAGGGTCCCACATGGGGAGAAGAGGGGAGGGAGTCTAGGAAATGGCATTAACCCTTGGAGAGGAGAACATAGCCACAGCCACACCTTGGGAACACCCAAATCTTCAAACAAACTTGTTTATTTTTCACTATCTAATTATGGGGAAGGAGTTGTCTTTAAACAGAATTACAACCTTAAAAAATTAGAAACTTGCATGAAATTAGAAACCTTCTAAAAATCCTAAGCTTGTTAATCAAGTTTTCTAAAACATAAAACTTTTTAAAAAATTACTTTCCTAAAAAATTAAAACTACTAAAACCTAAGAATTTCTAAAAACACTATTTCCGTTTTTACTGACACCCCCTTAGTAATTTGGTCATAACTTTCTCAAATCACTTCAGATTTTTGCAATCATAATCTAGTTAGAAAGATAAGATAATAACTTATCTAATAACACTAACTTATCTAATAACACTAAAATCAAGCCAAAAAAAATCAAGTTTTGGTCATAAAAAAATTGGGTCCAAAGTTAAAAAAAGGATTACAACTAAAAACCCAGAAAAACTAAACTAACCATTGCACTATTGGCCTTATAACAAAAATTACACACCCCTTACAAAATTTGAATTGACCCCACATAAGATGTAAATTTAAATCATACCCTCTTATGTGTGGGTACATGCATAAATCGCATGATGTCCGCATCATTCTTCCAAGGTGGGGAGAAATTGTACCTCGGATTTAAAATCAACCATCATCATTTACAACTTGGTAATATGTCAGGAGTCCGCAACAAAGGTGGTAGATGTGGTGGAGGTCCTAGAATTGATAACTCCCATGTACCTTTTGGATTATATGGTTGCTTAGCCTTGGATTTTGATCCGATTCGTTTTCGGGGTTTTGTTCGAGTTGTAATCTTCTCGGGTTTTAGCAAAGTCTGGCCTTTGGTGATAATCTGCAACATGGTAGGAGGAGGACGTCCAAATATGGAGTCTTTGCAAAACTTCTTTTGCCTTGATCTCTTCTTTTTTACAGCTTTTGACTGTTTCTGTGTTGTTGTCTGGCTTGCAGACTCAGGTTTTTGAACTGGAACTGTAGTATGAATCTCAATTCTTGCTTCTCGTTTTGCTTTGAATTCTTCTCGCATAGCCTTGATCAGATCAAGCACCTCTTAAACTTTTTCCTGTATTTCAATTTCTTGAAGCCTGGATTGAAGAATATCATGTTGTCATTGAAGAATCACGCAGAACCAATTGTCAGAATAGAAATATTTCCTTGCACGATCAAGATGTCATTCCACATGATTAAGTTCATTACTGAAGTTTTCTTCACTTAGAGATCTCACCCACACTTCATACTTGTATGGATTTCGAGTTACCTCATATCCATTATAAGCCACCATGATTTATACTCACGAGAACTCAACTAAATAAGAATTAGTTGGAACCTGACTCTAATGCCACCTAGGCTCTGCCTTTTGTGGGTGTGAAACCAACTTGATCCTCTTGCCCTTGAAATCGAATGAACAGTGTTGGATCTACCATAAACTTTCATATCCATATCATACAGCCAAGGCCGACCAAGTATGAGGTGCCCCACATCCATGGGCACCACATCACACCATAAGGTGTCCTTGTATGAAGCAAGCTCTATGGGAACCTGACACCTATGGGAAGGAGGAATGGACGATGCGTTTGCCCACACAACTCGATATGGTCGAGAATAAGGAACTGGTGAGAGCCCTAAGCGCTTAACAATGCTAGCAAAAACCACATTGCTGCAACTCCCACTATCAACTATCATTTTATAGGTCTTCTCACCACACTTGGCATAGAAAAGATATTAGTCCTACACCAATCATCATCAGGTATTTGTTGGGTGAGAGCACACCTCACTACCCACAAAAAGAAAATCATGAGAAAGAGGGTAATCACTAGACTCTCCAAGATAAGTTATATGTTCATCTTCACTCTCGCATTCATCCTCACTAGGAGTACCGTACCCTCTATAGATTTCATTCTTTAATCTCTCAGACTCCTCTTGATTTATAACTTCATCTTCCTGGGTATCACTTTATTCTCTTAATGTCTATGATTAAATTGGTAGGTCTTTTCATGTCACATTAGGCGGCAAAATGACCATGACCTCGGCATCTATGGCATTAGTCTAGACCATTTGTTCGTGGAGTTCCTTAAGAAACTCCCTTACTCTTATTAGGTTGAGGGTCAGGTCTGAGATTGCTAGATGGACCATGAGAAGACTGTCCCCCAACTTGAGCCCTACTAGAAGACATACCAAGTCTAGGATTAGGTCTATGAACATTAAAAGTACGGGGAACCTAGGGTCTCAAGTAATGCTCTAACTCTTGATAGAACCTATATGGTTCTTCTAAGTTGGTCACATGGTGGGGAATCAATTCTCTATGAAACTCGAGTCGTAGTCTTAGTCTAAATCGACTTAGGGTGAGGGAAGGATCCTCAGTAATATTACACCTCCACATAAGCTCATCAAAACGAGTAATATAATCAGTGATAGACATGATGCCCTATCTCAGTGAGTTCCATTGATCCCAGAGTTTAGGGTGATATGATAAAAGAAGATTTTTTTTTTTGAGTTTTTCCTTCATATCAACCCACCTCTCAATTGGCTCTATGCCTCAACTGACGTTGGCGCTCTACTATGTTCCAATAAAGTATCGCTTGACCACTCAATTTCATATTGGCAAACTTGACTTTATGGACTTTAGACATGTTGTACACTTGTACCAGTCATCCATGGAAGATAGCCAATCTAGAAAGACCTGTGAATCTAATTTCCCATCAAATGGATATGATTTAACCTTGACAGACTACATGGCTGAGTCATCATAATCACCAATGTCTCGCTCAGTAAAGGGTGGTATAGTCCTAACTCTATCTCACACCCTAGTCTGACTATTGGCTTGACCTCGATATTGGGTTGTTTCTCTAAGGTTGTCTCCTACAAAACCTGTACCTTTAGCTTGACTACTCTCCAAAGACTCTAGCCTTTGTGTAAGTCTTTTTACTTGATCACTAAACTGTTAGACAACTTGAACAAGGTTAGGGTCTTGGTCTTCCGCAGCCATTTTAGGGTGGTAATCAGTTCCGAGTCTTGTGGGCATGCACTAGGGTCACTCTAGGGATAAACCAACTCCTAAGGCCTAATATATGAAGATGGTGCAATGTTGGAAAATAAAAATCAGATTATAACATGCAATACACTCAAGCAATGATGTGTGTAATGAGGTAACTCACCTAGACAGACCTAGGCTCCTAGGATTACAACTAGATAGAATTAGAAGTAACTTGGCTCTGATAGCAAATTTGATGCAACATGTAAGTGAGGTCAATTACACTTAGAGACCAAGGTAATTACATAAAACAATGAATGAGAATAAACTGGATTCCTGCCCTATAATCAAGTGTAGATAAAGATCAAGAAGAAAACTAAGTAATAACACAACTCACGATCAAATTATGAACCAAACAAAGAGATAGAAAGTGAGACAGAGTTAATGTCAGATCACTAATTTACTTCAGTCCATAGAAATCAGCAAAACATTCAAGTAATGAAAACCCAAAAACTAATAGTTACAAGGATAAAATTTCAAAATGGATAAGGTTTCAACATGCTATAGGGTTCATAAATCTAGGCAACTTAGATTATTGTTTAATACAAAACTGGTTAAATTTTTTCTGTTCTCCGTATGAGGGTATGATTTAAATTTACATGTTATGTGGGGTCAATTCAAATTTTGTAAGGGGTGGGTAATTTTTGTAATAAAGCCAACAGTGCAATGGTTAGTTTAGATTTTTTGGCTTTTTAGTTGTAATCCCGCTTTTCACTTTGTAC
>JAOXJP010072819.1:0-15243 GCA_025762735.1 Platanus orientalis
CCACCCCTGCTAGGCTATTTGAGTATGGGTTTGGTCTTGACCCCTCTGGTAATGCTCTCACACCCCTTCTTCCCTCTTTTTCTTATTTATTCTTCTCTCCTTTTTTTCTTTTTTTTTATGTATAACCTCGGTTTTTTCATTATGCAACTATGAAGACCGATAGAAGTTTTCTAGGCAAGGCTAAGAAAATCAGGGATGCGACTCGAGGGGTGAAGAAGGCTCCTCAACAGTCGACAGCCTGAGCGGGGGCGATCGCGGCCTCGAAAAAAATGAAGCATCATATCATCCCCGAAGAACCTTCTAAGGTTGCTGCTCCTGAGACTGTCCCTGATCCCCCAACTCCCACTGCAATCTCCATCGTCCACTTGGACAAGGACACTGAGCATCGCTCTCCCCCCTCCTCGAGTAGGGTACCAGCTATGACTTCGCAACCAGCAGTTTCTCCGGTAGTCTCCGTGATTTTGGGCATGGAGACCCGGGCCTCTGCAGCCTCCCCTGCCCCCATTACTCTAGTTGCTCCCCCAACTTCTTCCCCGGCGGTCGAGGACCGCCCTGCTGATGTTGGGCCCTTTACATCTGCCCTCGACCAGGGAGCTGACAACTCCATCCTCGGACCAGATTCTTGGCTACTAAGGACCGGTGCTAGGGGAGCTTTTCTTCTGGACAGCATCCCCGCCTCCAACGTCGAGTACCTAAGGAAGCAGCTCTCCCCGACTGGTGTGCATTGAGACATGATGCACTACATGGCCAAGGTACATTGTTTGGTCTATTGTTTCTTCTTTCTTTTTTCTTTTTGTTTAGTTAGTCTCTCACTTTATCCCTCTTTATTAATTTATTTATTGCAGACCGTGGCTCTGATGGCTACCTCTATTGAGAGGTACAAGTATTATGAGCAGGTCAAAACAAATAATCTCGACCACCTCACCAATGCTAGGAACGATTACTTAGTTTTCAAGGAGGAAGCCAAGTCGATGATTGTTAGCCTCAAGAAGAGGCTACAGCTGTTAGAGGAATGATGTTCGAGCCTACCTAAGAAGACAACCGAGTAAGAGGCCTACATCAAGAACTTGGTCACTCAGTTGCGGGACTCAGAGGCGGAGATCACCCGTGCCAGGAATGATCTCGGGGCTGAGAGGAATCGACGTATCAGGGTCGAGGCTGAGCTCAAGGCTACAGTCGAGAGCATAAGAAAGAAGGCCGAGGAGGAGACCTTAGCACGGGTACGTCTTGAGCTCGAGGCAGAGAGGAAGAAAGAGAGGCGGGAAATGCGGGAGGAAGTTGCCCGGGAGGCTGAGGCAAAGTATCTGGCCTCTGACGCTTTCGCCTTGTCAGGGTCGATTGCTTCTGGGGGGGTAGGAGGAGTTCAAGGAGGTTGCATCAGAGCAATTCCCAGACATCGACTTCTCGTCCCTCCAACCCGGAGGGACTAAACCCGAGGACAAAAAGGAAGAGGCTGCAGAGGGCCAGGAAGAGGTGGTCGAGGGCCAGGTGGTAGAGGGGACGGTCGAAGTGCCTACTGCTACACCTGAGGGCCCAGACGCTATAATGGGGGGTGCCAACCTTGAGGAGCAGTCTTAATTTTTTCCCTCCCTTCCATTTTTTTGCTATACATTCTATACATAAATGAAAAATCTTTTGTCAATTGTGTCGTTTCCAATTTCCTTGAATTTCTAAGTGTTGATGTGAGCGTCATGTCATTCATGTACCCTTCACGGCTAACGGTTGGTGGGGAAGAACCTGGTCGAGTGTTAATGTCCCTAGGGTCGTCCCCTATTTCTTGAGTAGTAAGAGGCCTAGTTGGCGATAGAAGCCTTCTAAGCGTTGGCACGTAGAGGTTCTTTCTTGTCGTTATTCTAGTAGGTGTGTAATGTGGCAGTAGGTCATTTATAGTCGCGATAATTACTTGGGACCGAGACTCCTCGTAGTTGATTACTTTAATGTTGCACGTGTAATTTAAATGAATAAAAAGGTCTTCGGTGTTGGGTCGGCCAGGCATCTCAGCATGTGAGGATTCTTGACGTCACTTTCGCAAGCTTAAGCCTTTGCTCCTTAGTGTCTTTGGGGATGCTCATATGTCGGTCTGGGTTCCAATAATGCACGAGGGAAGGTGTGGACGCACTTACTTGACAGTATAGCCATTTCTGGCGAGGCTGGGGTTGATTTCCGAGGCTGCTTTGCTTCGTATTTCCATAAGCCGGGGGTCGCTTATCATGAGGATTTATAGCTCTTTGTAGCCTGAGGCTGAGTGTAGCGCCATCCTTGTGGCTAGGGATCGTCCTCGCGACCTAGGGGTTGGTAGTTTAACCCTGGGCTAGTCTTGTAACCTAAAGCCGAAGGTCGTGCCATCCTCGTGGCTAGGGGTCATCCTCGTGACTTGAGGGTTAGTCACTTAACCCCAGGCTAGTCTTATAGTCTGAGAGGTCGAAGGCCGTGCCATCCTCGTGGCTAGGGGTCATCCTCGTGACCAGGTGTCGGTCGGGTCATCCTCATGACCAGGTGTCGGTTGGGTCATCTTCGGGACTAGATGTTGGTCGGGTCATCCTCGTGACCCGGTGTCGATCGGGTCATCCTCGTGACCGGGTGTCGATCGGGTCATCCTTGTGACCACTATCAACCCTGCATAGTTTAAAACATGATAGTACTGTAATTCGAATTTCATTGCTAATATTTTTTCAAATGTTCTAAATTCCAGGGCCGTGGTAAAGGCTCCCCTCGCATTGTCTCGCGGTGGTAAGTCCCGGGCATATTACATTGCATCACTCGGTATGACCCTTCCCAATTTGGCTTGAGCTTTCTCTTAAGTCGGGTCTTGAGTTGCATGGGTGACCTTCCTGAGCACCAGGTCTCCCACAGTGAACCTCCTTGCCTTCACCTGAGAGTTGTAGTATTTAGCCATTTTTTCCTTGTAGACAGCTACTCACAATGCAGCCTCATCCCTTTTTTCCTCTAGCAAATTGAGGTTATTCTTGAGTCCTTTCTCGTTTGCTTCTGAGTCAAAGTTTGTCGTTCGGTGTGTAGCCATCCCAATCTCCACTAGTACTGCCGCCTTGATTCTGAATGCCAATGAGAACGGCGTCTCCGCCGTGGGAATTCTCGCAGTGGTGTGATATGCCCACAAGACACTTGGGAGTTCCTTGGGCCATAAGCTTTTTGACCTTTTAAGCCTTTTCTTTATTATATTCAGGAGGGTTCTGTTGGTGACTTCTATTTGGCCGTTGGCTTGGGGTGAGCTGGCGAGGAGAAATGATTTTTTATGCCGAGTTTTGCGTAGAATCCTTGATATCGGGTGTTGTCGAATTACTTTCCATTGTCGGTAATGATGACCCAGGGGATACCGAATTGGCAGATGATGGACTTCTAGGTGAAGTCCTAGATGTTTCTCTCGGTAATCCTTGCCAAGGCCTCTGCCTCCACCCATTTAGTAAAGTAATCGATAGCTACCACCAAGACTCTCATATGCTTCTTTCCCCTGGGAAGAGGCTTAACTATGTCTATCCCCTACTATGTGAAGGGCCACGGGCCTGCTATGAGTGTCAACTCTTCTGTTAGTTTCTTGGGAATGCTTGAAAACCATTGGCACTTGTCACACCTTTGTACAAGGAGGGCGACATCTTTTTACATGGAGGGCCAATAGTATCCAGCCTTGATCGCTTTGTAGGCCATTGATCTGCCCCCTGAGTGATCCCCACATATTCCTTCGTGGATCTCTCGGAGTGTGTAGTTGTCTTCCTCCTTGAACAGGCATTTGAGTAGAGGGACCGTAAAGCTTCTTTTATAGAGGACATCGTTAAGTAACAGATATCGACTGACCCGCATCCTTGTTTTCCTAGCTTCTTCCTTGTCTTCAAGCAGTTGTCCCTTCTTTAAATATCTTATTATCTGGTTAGCCCATACAGACGTAGGGTTGACTGTGTTGACCTTCCTTTCCTTCTTGCTATTGATACTCGACTGAGGGAGGTGTTCTAAGATGATTCCCGGGGCCAGGTCCTCGTGGGTGGACGATGCCAGTTTGGCTAACCTGTCGGCATTTTCATTGTCTTCCCGGGGGATTCGTTGAATGATGAAATGTTTAAATTTAGACTTTTCTTCCTCTACTATGGTAAGGTATCGCTTCATTTGGTCATCCTTCGTCCCATAACTCCCTTGTACTTGCTCGACCACTAATTGGGAATCGCTCTTGACTTTTACCTCCTTCGTCCCAAGTTTGTGAGTACGATAAAGCTTCGTGATCATTGACTTATACTCGGCCTTGTTGTTGGTCGCTTTGAACCCAAATCTAACGGCATATTCAAGTTTTGCTTTTTTTGGTGTGATCAAGATGACCCCTCCCCCTACAACAACATTGGTGGAGGATCCGTTCACATGCACGACCCATTCATCCTGGTCAGTTCCTCCATGAGGTGTAACCTTTAGCCCAGACTTGACGTCCTGGTCGTGGGTACACTCGGTGATGAAGTCGGCGATGGATTGGCCCTTAACTGCCCCTCGAGGGTGGTACTCAATGTCAAATTTGCTTAATTTTATTGACCACTTTACTAGTCTTCCCGAAGTCTTCGGCTTATGCAATATCGTTCTAAGTGGTTGGTCCATCAGGACTCGGATGGTGTGGACTTGGAAGTAGGGCCTCAATCGCCGAGCGGTGATGACCAAAGCAAATACCATTTTTTCTGCCCTCGGGTATCTTTCCTCCGTACCCCAGAAGACTCGGCTTATGTAATACATGGGGGCGCCTGTTCCCCATCCTCTTCCCTTAACAGAACCAAACTTAACGCTGTTTCTGACACCGATAGGTACACGCAGAGTGCTTCCCCTTGTTTCTGTTGATTGATCATCGACAGGTGGCTAAGGTGGTTTCTGAGCTCGATAAAGGCCCTATCGCACTCTTCATCCTAGTGGAAGGCCCTTCTTAGTAGACGAAGAAGGGTGAGCACCTGTTAGTGGCACGAGAGATGAATCTGCTGAGAGCTGTGACCCTCCTGGCTAGGCACTATACTTTCTTTGTGCTTCTGGGTGCTTGCATATCAAGGATCGCCTTTACTTTTTCAAGATTGGCCTCTTTTCCCTTATGGGACACCATGAACCCGAGAAATTTCCCGGCTGAGACCCTGAAAGCACACTTGTTGGGATTGAGCTTCATGTTGCTCTTTCTCAATGTCTGGAAGGTCTCATCTAAGTCCGAGATGTGTTGTTTGGTTTGGAGGCTCTTCACTAGCATGTCATTTACATATACCTCGACATTTCTTCCGATCTGACCCTTGAACATCTCATTAACTAGTCTTTGGTAGGTAGCTCTCGCGTTCTTCAGTCCAAAAGGCATCACTCTGTAATAGTAGAGCCCCTAATCGGTGATGAAGGCAGTCTTTTCTTGGTTGGGTTCGTGCATTTTGATCTGATTATACCCTGAGAAGGCGTCCATGAAGCTGAGGGTTTGGTGGCCTGCTGTCGAGTCCACCAACGTGTCGATCCTCGGGAGCGGGAAGCTGTCCTTTGGGCATGCTTTGTTTAAGTCGGTGAAATCGACACACATTCAACATTTTTCGTTCGGCTTCCATACTATCACCACATTGGCTAACTAGCCAGGATAGTAAGCTTTTCTTATGAAACCGACTGCCAGTAACTTTTTCACCTCTTTTGCGACCACCTGATTGTGCTCTAAGGTAAAGTTTCTTTTCTTCTGCTTAATAGGCCTCGACGTCGGGTCGACATTCAACTTGGGTACGAATACCCTGGGGTCTATCCCCGGCGTATCCTCATGTGTCCAAGGGAACACATCCCGGTTCTTGATAAGGAACCGCAGCTAGACCTTAAACTCTCCTGGCAGGTCTGATCCAACCCGAGTGGTTTTGTCAGGCATGTCGGGGTTAAGGATAATGTCTTCCAATTCTCCTCCTGGCTCTGCTAATACCCAAGCCTTCTCATCTTGGACTTCTAGGCTGTCAATGGACATATTTTCTCTGTTACCTGGGCCTCCTTTGAGTGATGTCATGTAGCATTCCTTGGTAGTTGCCTGATCCCCCTTAACCACTCCGACTCACTTATTCATAGAAAAACGCATCAGTAGATGATACATTGATGTGACCGCTCTTAACCGGTTCAGTGCAGGCCTTCCGAGTATTGCATTATAGGCTGACTGCGGGCAGTCAACCACTAGGAAATCTACTGCTTTGGTCGCCTGACGTTCTCCTTTGCCTGTTGTGATGAGCAAGCTGATTGTTCCCAACGGGAGCAACCGATCGCCTGTGAATCCCACCAACGGTGTCTGGACGGGCTTAAGCTTGTCCCACCTGATTCCCATTTGCTCAAAGGCGGGGAGGTAAAGAATATTTGTCAAGCTGCCGTTATCGATGAGGATGTGGTGCATGAGATAGTTTGAAATGACCAATGTTACCACCAATGGATCATCATGTAGTTGACTCACCCCTCGGGCATCCTCTGCAGAGAAGGTGATGGGTGGGCACTCTAATTTGAGCTGCTTCACTGGTCTCTCTATCGTCGCGAGATGTAGATTCCTTTTTGCATGGATTTGCCTCATGTATGACTTCCTGGCTGAGATGGACTCTCCTCCTCCTACGAAGTCCCCAGATATCACCCGTATCTCCCCAACGGGCCCTTCGGGTCTTCTCCCTTCTCAAGTCGGGGGTCTTTATGGGTATTCTCATGTCTAACCTGCTGTGGTCCTGCGATAAACCTTTGTAGTCAACCTCTTTGGATCAAAGCTTCGATCTGTTCCTTTAGGTCAAAACAGTCATTGGTGTCGTGGCTGTGGTCCTGATGGAAACTACAGTACTTGTCCCGACTCCTTTTCTCCGGTGGAGCACGGATTCTGTCGGGCCACTTGACACTAGGGTCATCTCATATATGAACAAATACCTGCTCCATAGGTGTATTGAAGGGGGTGTAGTTCAAAACTTACTCTGGGGTAGGTTGACTTGCGGTCTGATTCCCTGGCCACCACCTCCTTCTCTTGCCCGGGGACCTCTATCTTCTTGAGGTGCCTGTTGCTGCTCCTGCTTTCTCCTATCGTGCTACAGGTTGGGCCCGACATCTCATTCTCGCCTGACGTTGAGAGTGTCCTTGGCATTCATGTGTTGCTGCGCCTTCACCATGAGGTCAGCTATTCTGGTCAGGGGGTTCTTGGATATGGAGAATAGGAACTTGGAGGGTATTAATCCCGTCATTAGGGTTGCCACTGCCATCTTTTCGTTTGCATCCTCAACTTATAGAGTCTCTTTGTTAAACTGGGACACGTAATCTCGCAACAATTCTCCTTTATTTTGTTGGATGTTAAGGAGACGAGTCACCGGCTTACGGTACCTTTTCCTGCCAATAAAATGGCCGACAAATTGCCGACTTAACTCGGTGAAGTTAGATACTCTTCCAGCCTTTAGCCGGCTAAACCAGACCCTGGCGGGTCCCTTGATCGTGGTTGGAAACACCCGACACAATACCTCATCTGACGCTGCCTAGAGACTCATGTGCATTTTGTAGGCTTCCAAGTGGTCCAAAGGATCCCCTGCCACCATCGAACATCTCTATCTGTGGTGGTTTAAACTTATCGGGGAGGGGATGGGCTATTACCTCTGAGATGAAGGGATGATTCGTCCTCTAGATGAGCTCGTCGATGGTGGCTGGGGCTTTGCCTCTCAGTGCCTCCCTCATCGATGCCATCTCCTTCCTTACGTCCTTTATTTTCTCTTCCTCGGACCCTGAGATGCAGGCTCTTTCTTCATGGTGACTTTCTCGAAACCGGGGCGCCAAGGCACTCTCGTCCTCATGGATTCGATCTTGACTCCGGCCTGAAGGGACATGAGACCTTGGTTGTCCTGCTTCCCCCTCACCTGGTGCGCTTCTCCGGCCTCTTAACTCTAGCAAGATCTCCTAGTTTTGTTCCACTAGCAGCTGCATATTCGCCATCAAACCCTGAATCTTCCATTCTAGTGTGTTGACCCTGGGAGTCCCGGGTCGTACTCCATCAGAGACAGAGGTTTCCAGCCCGCCGACTCCATTGGTATGGTTGTGTTGAGCCACCATCGACCTGGTATTAACCATGTAGACCCTCAGTTCTGCTGGAAAACAACAACGGTTCCCACAGACGGTGCCAACTGATGACGTATCGAAAGAAGGGGCCTCCCTTTGCGCCAATTAGATGGTCTGCAGTAAACCCATGCCCTTGGCAGGACGCTTCCTGCACACACGAGATGGTAGAGGGTCATGGAACTAGTACCTGGTGGTGTGCCAGTCTCTAGCTTTCTGACGATTAAGTCAGAGAGATCCGGGAGACTGTAGATAGATCTCTCTAGCGCTAGGGTTTCTAAAATTCCATACCTGGTAGACAAAGCAATACCAGTATTTATAGGCTCGAGTTGGGGGGCATATCAAGGTGAATCTCGCCAGTCGCTTTTTTCCCACGTTCTCTAGTGGCATTGTTGCCCACGTTCTCGCGTGGCATTGTTGCCCACATTCTCACGTGGCATTGTTGCACACGTTCTTGGCCGCGTCCCTCCTATATTCTATCATTTGTCCTTTTCTTCAGATTTGGCAGGCCTGCTGACAAATTTGTTGTGGAGGTCTGGCGATTCGCGTAATGGTTTCCAAGTGCGGTTTATCCTTTTAAGTCATATGATCGGGGTCTCAGGTGGTGTTAGTGTTACAGCAAAAAAGGGTAACCTGACTCAGGGAGTCGAGGGTTTTAGATCCCCCCTGGGACCGAAGGGCCTTTTGGGCCTCAAGTATCCTGGGCAGGGATTTTTTATGGGGCCTTGGGACCGGAATTTGAGTTTGGTGGTTCTCCCGTAGGGAGCTCGTGTGAGCGCGTCCCTGAATGGGATATCCTCGAGACCCTCTAGGACAAGTTACCTAGAGCCAGACAATGGACAAACTATCAGGATTTGGTCCTAAGTCGGGGTATGATCTTCCCCATCATGCTTGTACATAGCAATAAATACAGATGCATGTAATTAAATAAACTTACACACTCGCATACAAACAAACAAAAAAATCCAAACCCCATGTTGTGGAGATGATACAACCAAAGAGTTACATTGGAATTAGCATGACTTGTGGTCCAAGTTGTCATGAGTGCATGTACTATATTAAGTGCATTAATTCAACAAAAATTACCATCTAGACCAAAACAAGAAAATCAAAGGACATTATCACAATCACAACAACACTATCACCACCAACATTAAGAACATCAATACCAGTAGCAAAAGGTTGCTTACTTGCGGTGATGAGCATGTATATAATGAGAAATGTCAAAAAGAAAGTACAGTACTCCCCATTTCCTCTTATTCTCGTTTGCATTGCCTTCCCTGTAGTTTTTATTCTCTTATAGAGCTTAAATGGGCTTACTTCGAGGACATTCCAAAATAGGATGAGATTTTAAATAAATTTGATGGCTCTGTTAAAGGAGTCATATATGCATAACAAAATAATAACAATTATCCAAGCCGTTCCATATCTCAATTAGTGTTCCATATCTCTTATATCTCAAAATAATAACACCAAGAAGCAAGCAGAATCGGTTTAAACACCGTCGAACCAAGAGAGAGGATCAAAGAATCCACATTGAATTATTATGAAATCTGTCACAACTATCGTTAATGGGATTCACCAGTAACAATACCTTAGAATACATCAAAACAAAGAGTAGTCATTCATAAATAAATTCTTTGTCTATTACAACATTATATCTCCTCCATAGTTATAAACAAACTTTGAAATGGTAAAATAATCTTAATTAAAGTAGAAATCGAGAAAATATAAATCCCATCATGTTCTAATACCTATAATACTTCCTCCAGGACTTAGTGCCAGTGCCCCTAACCTGCCCCTTACATGCAGGGGTCACACATCAGATCAATAAGTGATTTACACCCTCCCCCCAAAAGTTAAATCACTTTTCGAAGTGATGTGTCCGCCTTGCATGCGGGGGAAGGATAAGGGCATTTTAGGAGGGGGCACAAAACCCCAATCAATAATACTTTGGTCATATTTTTTCACATCGTAATAGACTAATAAGATCTTGAACTTATTGGAAATGTATTTTAATGACCTTTCAAATGACACTAAAACCAATCCAAATGGGAAAATTTTTATTTACAAAAAGAAAGCCTAAAGAAAAGTGACAAAAATAAATATTTTACTTTCTTAAAAGATTAAATAAAAATTAAACTAAACCCCTTAAATTGACCAACAAAAATAAAATCCTAAACAACTTAAATCTGCCCAAATTAAATTTTATAACCAAATAAAAACATTAATCCTAAAATAGCCAAAATACACATATACCATGAGTAAACAAAGTTTTAATGTAATTAAAGAAAAAATCTACTACTCCCATTTTGGTCTTGTCTAATTTGATAATTTGTTTGGAATTAAATATGATGCTTCATATGCTGAAATTAGGTTTGTTCGTTCTCAAGAAGGAAGCCTAATTGTTTATTGTGGTGAAAAAATGATAAATGCCCAAAATAAATGATCTGCTAATGAGCAAGAGCCATATGTTGTGATCAACACTACTGGATTAAACGAGAACTTGTATTGTGTTCAAATCACCAAGCTTTGAAATCAGTAATTAATCAAAAGTGAATCATATGTATGCTCTCTGGATTAGTTTTCTGCAAAAATAAGGTAATCGATGCATTAAACAGTTCATTGTTGGTTACACACAAGGTAAATGTAATAGGGTAATTGCTTGAGACAGTTATATATTGATAATGAAGATTTCAAAAAAAAAAATTTAAGGAATATTTAAAAAGTGTTGTTAGAGAATGAACTATTGATTCATCATATTCTTAAAAGATAATTTGTTAATAAGCAATAGGGTTAGGTAGGGATTATATTATATTCTTAAGATCATTAAAGAATTGTGTACAATCAAAAGACATATTTAGCATTTATAGAAAATGCCTCATTAGTATTATCTTTTCTTTAAGGGTTTAGTCACAATGCGATACGATTCAGGATTTTATGCAATCATGGTATCTCAAGTTATAATTATTAAAATTTTATTAAAAATTAGCAATCCAACAACGAGGGAAAAGGGATTCATAATTCAATGATAAGATTCCTATTAGGACCTCACATCCACAAGGCTCTTTGACTTCTTAAGACCATCTATAAAAGATGTGTCCAATGTTCGCATAGGAACCAATAATCTATTTGGGCATGTAGGATGTATGGAAAGCCCTAAAATAGGTGTGAATCTTATAGAGACCAACTTGGATCATCACTCGTGTCCAATTAAAGTGGTAGAGGTACTTTCCAGCATCTTCTATAATAATCTAAATTATAGAATTTCATATACTACTCATTTATATACTAGAGAAATAAATCAGATTTATCTTTAAAAAAAATCAAAATTTAAGGTAAAAAAAAAAACAAAAAAACCTCCGAAGACAGTGCCACATTAAGGACCTATTTGGATGCTGATTTAGCCAAGTTAGATTTATGTTTTTTTTAAGATCTCTAAATAGACCAACCATAATCACATTTTTCTCCACTTTTGCAATATACTTACACTTTCAAATTTGAATTATAAGGAATATTGAATGGGATGAATATATTCAGAGTTTGTTCTGGTAGCAAGTAGAATAAACTCGTAGATAAGCTATTTCAAAAGCACCACCACCACCCCCCACCCAAAATAAATAAATAAAGTTTATTGCTCATTATTTCCAAAGTATGCTATTCACTTTATCGATGCCATCCTCACATAACCGCAAGAAAGATCAAATTTTTAATTGGAAACTTTAAATTGAAGGTCTAGTTTCTCTCAACTAGGGTATTGTCCTTTTAAAACCATGGATGCAGCAAGTCAACACGATCCATCAAAAGAATATCTAAATTTAGAAGACAAGGGTAAAGCCTGACAGCTCCAAGAAAGCCTACAATAAAGTTCTAACCCAGTCAGAGCTTGCCACTCTTTGAGATTTACGCAGGAGGTAATGTGTGCCACTACAAATTCATATCCTAACAGGGGAGATCACTTGGCTAACTACACTTCTCTCCACTCTGGCTCTTTGAACCATTTTCCTACCTTGATTCACGGTTAAGAGTTCAAATGCTATAACGTAATTACCGCACTTCCTTATAGTTTAAACTCCACAAATTTGGGTGGAGCTATTAGTTCCTATTGGTCATGAGAGTTGGATTAGGGAAATGAAGCAGAGGTAATTCGGATGACGCACAACCCATTCCGATCCACCATAAATCAAGTAACACAAGTTGATTGGGCTCCAAGGATCCAAAACATGGGATAGCCCACATCCTCTTTTATTTTTATTACCCCACATAAAACATGTTACTGGTATGGGATAAAGTATGATTAATCCGTGTCAGAAAGTATGGTATGAATTCATCAGAAACTAATATCAAGTGGAAGATGTGTTCTCACTTGGAATCATTTGGAAACCATGTGGAATGAAATCATTTCATTTTGATTTCGTATATGCACAAGTTATCATCCAAAATAGTCAACAAAATTCCCGAATGAAACTGTGAACATAAACAATATATGGATTTAAAAAAAAAAAAAGGAAAAAAATAGCCAACAATATATATAAGCATCCCTAGATGTATATTCTAAGATCCCATATTTTTACAAACATTTGATTACCGAAATTTAACCTGAACTACTCCCATACAAGCCATTTGCCATACATGAAATTGTGTGGAGGTTTGCTTGATTTGAGAACTAGTCCCCCAACATCAATCATTGTTTTTTTTTTTTTTTAACACAAAACAAGACAAAAATTATCTATTCATCTAAATAGGATTGATGCTCATTAAAAAAATGCAGATGCCCATGCAAATGACCGAGTTCCACTATCATTTTGATGCTTATGCCAATTCACTGCAACAAATTTAATTACGTATGATTATTGGATGACCTCCTCACTCCCCTCCCCTACTGTTCCCCGAGTTGCACTTTTCATTCTCCCATTTGTTTTGAAGTTGCAAGTTCCGTTGGCAATGAGACCCAATGGAGCTGTCTGGTGCTCCAAATGATGTGATTCAATTTTAAATGGCAAGGGCCAAAAGAGGTAATTGATCTTTCCTTCTTGCCATGAACATAGGACAGTGGGCTGAGATGTGGATGCCTTGATGATGAAGATGACAGGCAGAGATTTTCTCTAGAAGCACGAGCCAAAAATACTGGATGTGATCAGCAGGTGAGGACCACAACTAAACCTATCTCTCATCTTGGATTATGAGGTTATACCAGGACCTGTTTTTCCTTCCACAATTTCGGATTTATTTAGCACACAAAATAGAATCTACATACTCATCCCAAGTTTGCATGAAAGGCTGAACAATTAAGATGTTCAGATAGGGAAAAATACCGTGTTAAACAGCACCAATCATATTAAGTTGGGCCAATTTGACTTTGATTGAACAAGTTCTTGCACAACTATTTGGGATTAACAAATTCAAGAGAAGCATGCTTCAATCTTATTTGCAACAGTGCAAAAGGTGAAGTGATGGTTGTTGTCGTCTTTAATCCAATGTTGCTTGTCTTGAGAGCGACGAGAAACAGTTTCACTTTCAAAGCATCATGCATCTTGAAAAATATTTCTCTAACTGGTCTTTATGTTGAGCCTGGTAGTACACCAAAGGAGGAATTTCGTAGTCGTGCCTCTGCTAAAGAGAGTAATAAGGTCTGTAAGGAAATGGGGCAGTGACTGATGCCTTTTGTTTTAGGTGCAGACATTCTGCCTCCTACTATGTCTTGCAATCATAATAGCGTGTTTCTCATATAGCTGATACAGGTTTGTCAAAATCTGAAATCGTGCTCTGTTACAGAAATAGTAGGATTTGTATATCACATAAATTAGTTGATTGATAGTTTATGGACATGCCTTTCTGAGATTTAACATGTGATAATCACAATTTCGTAATAATACAATCAATCAAAAAAAAATAAAAAATGAGCGATTAAGAATTTGCTAGGGAAGGATCCATGGCTCGACCCCCAACCATACTCCTCCTCAAACGCAGCAAGACTCCTCATGGAGCCCTTCCTGTTTCATGGAGTGGTGGTGCGACACTTGACATGCCTCAAACTCAGGGAACTGAGCTTCTTCTATCAATTTTGAAATTACCGCATCACTGCTATCTCCATTTTCGTTTACCTGTTGTTCAATAGAGGGTGTGAATGAAAAGAACTAAAAAGAAAAAAACTAAGGTAGAAGAATATCGAAGACGAAGGGAGAGATATTGAGAGAAGAAGAGGAAGAGACAGAGGAAGACGGCTTACCTCGTTCCATGCCAGAAGGGATGAGAGACGATAGAGAAGAGCTTTTGAGATGTTATTTTTTTCTTTCTGTTGAGAGTTGAGACCATATAAGATCGGGGCTGAGTGTCGAGTGCTTTTCCAAGGAAGCCACTTGGGCGTAAAAGGAATACGTCCCAGGGGCGTAGAAGAACCCATTTTTTTTGTAAACTTTTACTTATCAGGTTTTGTTTTACAACCAAACACACATCCAAAAACAAAGTTTGTCATCAAAAACTTTGTTTTTGGATCATTTTATGAGCAAACAAACGGAGCCTGTCTGAAAGGTACCTTTTTTTTTCCTTTTTCTTCTGTCACTAAGTTAGAAAGAAGTTATTCAAAAAGGACAAAGACTTAGAAGCCCAAGAACAGGAAAATCAAGCCACAACGATCCAAATTCAGCACCCCAACCCAGGAGGATAACAACAAAACATTGGGCTTGAACCATCTCATATCTGAATGGAGAGATACCACGCCATCACCTACTCAATACACGACTCCATGCTTTGATTGCACATGCTTAAAGTGAGAGTCATCTATGTTAGCTCTGTTGAAGGAGATTCGTGAATGGTGATTAGTAGGGACAAGGGTAATGTCATGGGATCTTGGCAGTTGCATTATTTTATTTGGGAAGTTAGGTGATGCAACAACCTTATACTACTTGGAGAAGAATTACCCTCTTTGGAAGCCTAAGCCAAAGTTCTACCAAGAAAGGAAGAAAGTGGACAAAAGTGTCCATGGTATGGGATGTTTTCGGGTCTTTTTATTTTAATTTTAGCATGTAATAAGGCTTTTAACAACCATAGAGTAGTGGGTCAATGAGTAAGAGTACTTAGGGGTATTTAGGGTACTTTATGTTATTTGTTTTAAGTCTAAATAAAGGGGGGAAATAGTGCTAGTTGTGCAAGTCATAGGGGGGTATTTTGGGTGTTTTAGTATAATTTTTATTAAGTGGGTTTATAACC
>JAOXJP010072830.1:0-15242 GCA_025762735.1 Platanus orientalis
CTTTGGGAGCTATCAAGGACTCCACTGTAGTTCAATTGGCTAAAGTTAACAGTAATTACAAGGTGAGAGAAGTTTTAAATGTTAATGAGGTCTTTTTACAAATTTGGGTGTCTCTGAGCTTTTCTTTTGGGGGTGGGGGTATTGAATTTTGCAAGAATTGGACATTGCCATTGCAGTAAGAAGCTTGGCCATTTTATTTTTATTATTATTTTTTTTTTAAATAAAGGGTATAGACAACATTTCAAAAATGCTGTCTATAGTGATATTTTTTTTTAAGACAGCGTTTTTGAAATGCTGTCTAAAGTTGTTACTATAAACGCTCTCTATAGTAACTTTGTACAGTGTTTTTAAAATGCTATGTAAAGGTTTCAACTTACTTCTCTTTATATGCTATGGAAGGTTCAAAGCCACAACTTACTTCTCTTTATATAGCAATTTTTCAAAAGTACTCTCTCTGTATGTCTACATCTACATTTTCATTTGCATTGTTATATGTCAATTTCATTCATGTGGGGGATTGTTAGAAATAATTTTGAAAATATAACTGTTTAGTCAACTTTGAGCCAAAATAAAAGTGGGACCCACAAGACATTTGAGACCAGTCCACATGGGGTTCAGTTCACCTCTATGAGAAGAATAATGTCTTATGGTTGGTTGGTCAAAACCATTAATGGTTGAGTGAGAAATTGTCTCCAAAAATGCCCACTTAAACACTGGTTAGAGGGTGTAAAACGTGAATAGTCCCACATTGGTTAGCTCATAAAAATTTAGATCTTTGTATACATCTTGCTTGGACATATACTTGGGCCACAAGGGGCACTATAGTTTTGTGGGTCGGGGAGGACCTAGTCAACATGGGCTAAGCCTAAACACACATGCTCCCACACCGAACTAGGTTGGGTTGGGCATGGACGTAAGCAATCTCTGTGTAAAATATTTTTTTACTATTGGCAGCACAAAAATTTTGACTCGGGTCATTTGATGGCATAATGACAGCATAACAGCATTTAGACATCAAGACCCTAAGCACCCTTGGCTTAGGAAGAGAAAACCTAGACTCTAGGAGGTTAGGCATTCCCAAAGAGGTCTCCACAGATACTCCAGTAGCGAATGAACCAGTCAAAGCACCCTATTACAGCCCAAAATACACCATTTCAGGACAAACCCTAATCTCTCATAAAAGCATCAACAAGACTTTGAGGGTCCACATTTAAGAACCCCATCCATGTCATCAGCAAGTTTTCCACCTCCTGTAAGCCTTTCTCCAGCAAAGCATCACAAATCGAAAAATTACCATTTTACCCTTTTTCCTTCAAAGGCTCAATACTAACTATCTACCATCCAGATCACTGAATTTCTCCCACCTACATAAGCCTTCTTGTCATGAAGCATCATAGGCGAAGAATTCTCAATTTCACTTTTTTTACCCACGGGCAAAAAATTACCATTTTACCCTTTTCACCTTAGAGCATTTACCCACGGACCCTCAAAGGATCCTCGAAGCCTCTCCCATTGTCTGAATGGTGTAATTTCAAATCCTATGCATCCCTAAGCCTCTCTACTTTAAGGAACTTGACACAGAATAGACATTGCTTGAGAACGGCAACAACCAATTTCAATCTATGACAACCTTGACCAAGAAATGACCCTTGCAAAAGATCTCAGAGATTCCTCCAACCTCCAAATCCAGAAAGGTCAGTTGTCATATCTTAGCCCTAGCCTTAGCTTCAAATCTCCATGTCTGAGAAGAGGATTTCAAAATTTTGAACCTCTATGAAATCTCGAATCTTCTCCAAGAGGATAAAAAGTTGTTTTTCCGCATTTTGCTCATTTCGACTCAGAATAACTCTCTAGACCTCCAAATCAAGATCAGTCAGTGCTCATCTCTCCAAAATTGCGAGGCCTTCAAAAATTTGTCTAAGGAGCAAGAAATGTCATGAAACTTATCTGTCAAGATTCCCTCAAATACTCCAAAAAGTGTAACAAATCAGGTGCTCAACCAACTCCTGGGAGTTCATCTGAAATCAGAAATTCAATTAGTCAGTGGTCATCCCCATGTAAATTCAAAGCTTCAAGACTATTAAATTTATAGTAATTTGTAGAAAATCCATGGCCCAGGCAATCACCAAACCCAGAAAAAGCACGTTTCGTTTGTATTTGGTACTCAAAATGCCCTTAAAGTTCTCTTGGACTCGGAATGCAGCAAAGTCAGGCCCATTTTCTCAGTTTCACCCTTGCCCTCAAAAAAATATTTCAAAAACTCCTGAGTCAAAGAATGTCCATCAGTTCAATTCCACCCAACTTCAGGCAGCTATAGAAAACCAATCTCTTCAAGCAACCCTACTTCAAAAAACTCTCAGTAACTACCTGGAAACCCAATAGCTAATCTATCAGCTCCTGTAACTCAAGGACTCTTCACACTTTGAATCCCCCAGATAGGGCCCATGACAGCATTTTGTAGAAAAAATAGCAACATTCCCTATCCAATATTGTCAAACAACGCAAAAAATGGTTTTGATCCAGTTTCTTACTTAAGTACTACAATCTTGTGTAGTCAGAAGCTGTGACTCACTTGGACCTGGGATTATCTATCCCTAGGTGATTCTTGAATCAATTTTACCATCTTTCTCTTTCAAAATGCATCTGAGATCTTTTAAGGTTAAAAAACCCTGATTTCACCCCCTTTCCCTTTTCGTAATTTGGTTCTGACTAGACCAGTGCAACCGATGCATCAGCAACCTCTGAAAATAACATTGACTGAGTCAACTTTGAGCTCAATAGCTCGCAAGGAGGGACAACATAGAGAGTGTTCGAAAAATCAAAAAACATCATTAATCATTAAATGAGCTAAAAGTTAAGATATTTAGCATTAAATGCATTCACACCTTAAGGCCATTTGGCAACCCTTGGATTAGCATCTTCCCATCTGATTTTTTACCCTCCCCCCTTGTATCTGAATCTTGGATTTCAAATCCCTATAGAGCCCATCACACCCCCCCATTTGGCACCTCATACCATCCCCTTAAAGATTGCAACCAATGGGATTTTCCCAAAAAGGTATCTCCCATGTCTCCCATCCACCTTACCCATATATACTCAATAGTACACCCCCTATTCTCACCCTCCATTCAACTAGCACAACTTAGATCTACCCCTCCATCTAGCCACCTCACCAATCCATGCCCCTTAGCCTAAACACATCCTAGCCACCCAATCCAATTACATCCTAGCCCTCCACCTCTTTTTAGATAGACATCATCCTAGCCCTCCACCTAAGAAATCCCAAGATTAATCCTAGCCATTCACCACACTAGTTGAGGGCTATAAATAGCCCCTAATTCGTGCAACCTAGGGTTAGCAACAAGAACCCTAAAAAATTCTAAGGCAAGAAGAGGAAGAGGAAGAAGAAGAATAAAAAGGGAGGACTTACAAACCCTAGGCCACTTTGGGCCCAAGGTAAGCCTCAACTTTGATCTAGCTACTCCCCCTTATAATTTTATATCAATTTAGTATGATGTTATGCTGTCCAATTCATGTCTAAGTTCTACTCCAATTCGGGTTACATAATAGAGGCTTAACAACCTCTACTTGCTCTTATTTTGAACATATTTTATTGCTGATTTTATTGTAAATTTTGTATAGGGCTTCTTAAGCCCAAATATGACAATGTTAGACTATACATACATACTAGCTACTGTATTTAATTTCATGGTTTAAGGAGTTGTTGAAGGCCTTGAGATAGGCTCCCAAACAGACCCCAAAATCTGGGTCTTTTAAGACCTAGATGAGCTGAATATTTGGGGATTTTTGTTTGAATTTTGTATGCATGATATGAAACCCAATTTTTTTATGATATTCATATATATACTTCCTATTAGCATGCATAATTTTAGAATTTTTTAATACCCCTAAGGGGTTCAAATGGCTAAAACAAGGCTGCTGGATTTTGGGTCCAAGCCTAACGCCTGATTTTTACGGGAATTAAAAATTAGGCATTGGAAAAGTAGGCGTTGGAATAAACATATGCTTATTATATATGTTTGGAAATATCTCTCTCACGGCTTTCCAAATTGATCAACCAAGCTCAAATTGGAATTTTGTGGAGAGAAATA
Source organism: Platanus orientalis (assembly GCA_025762735.1). Classification (NCBI taxonomy): domain Eukaryota; kingdom Viridiplantae; phylum Streptophyta; class Magnoliopsida; order Proteales; family Platanaceae; genus Platanus; species Platanus orientalis. The sequence continues at coordinate 4,113 of JAOXJP010072830.1, forward strand.
TGCTCTTTGGAGTATAGACTGTCCAAACCCAAAACCTAATTTTTAATCCATTAAAATTCAAGCATTAATAAAAAATGTAGGCATCAGTTTCAAAAGTAGGTGTTAGACAAACATAGACTTATTATATATGGTCGAAAATATCTCTGTCTCATCTTTCCAAATTGATCGACCACACTCAAATTGGAATTTTGTGGAGAAAAATATGTCCTCTAGAGTACAGACTGTCCAAACCCAACACCTGAATTTTAATATGTTAAAATTCATGTATTAACAAAAATAGTAGGCGTTGGAGAAATTTAGGCATTGTGATCTAGGACCCACCCCAGTGAACCCTGACCTTCTCTAAAGTTTATACACAAGTAAATAACATCTTGGAATTCATTCATGTACTTAAGCACCTCTATGGGCCCTATTTTCATTCCAATGCTTGAATTTTAATTTAGGTGCTAAGAAAAATTTTAGGCATTAAGATGAGTTTCAGATGTTAGGCTTGTGAAAGATAAATGAAACCCACATTTATCCCAAGTTTAATCTCATCTTCAAACCATTTCATTCCATAGACATAATCTAGGAATCCCTTCATTGTAAATGCCTCTTTCAACTTCCCTACAATCATAGTAAGGTTGACTATATGCTTGTGATTTCCAAGTATATCCGATACTCGAATTTTACCTGGGAGACAATGCCTAGATCGTGGGAGTCAACCTACCCAATCATTACCTTTCAACTTGTCCCGGCCTCTTATGGTCTTCACCTTATCTCAGGGTTATGTTGCAATGGTTCATGACCTAAAAACCCTAGGACTTAGGCATAACCTAATTAGGTTCTTAAAACCATGCACATTCGTACAACATAGTCCCGACCCCCATTTAACTAACTTATTCACATTTTGCAGCAGCGCGGAGTACCCTGTAAGTATACAAACAATCTAAAATGAATCTACCATGAATCACTCTCATAGTCAGACATACTTCACTACCAAGATTAGCACACACAACAAACCCTTAGAACTACATGTAGTTTGATCTCGATAAAACCCTAGGAATACACTGAATCATATAAGATCAGGTATATAAGCAACTTGAGACTGTCTCCGATGCAACTGCAATGATCACACCACGGGGGTGGTCTAGACCAATAACTTTATATTTAACAAAGCATGGACTTTAGCATAATTCAAAACATGTATGAATGAGAGAAGCCGCCCTAAAAAGGCGGGTATTTAGGGTACCTACCACCTTCCCCAAATGTAATTAAACAACTTACCTTTTATCTCAAGAAAGTAGACCAGTATTAGGAGTTAACCCCCTAGACCTTTGGGTCTAGACTTCTCCTTTTCACCCGGAAAGGAGAACCAGTGTCAATTCCATCGGTTAACCTTGAGTTGGTGGCGACTCCTAGAAAAACATAATCCTCCTATAAAAGGGTTAGCAACCTTTCACACACCGGCATCACACGCCGAAGAGTGGACTCGAAAACCATAGATGGGTGGGGGAATTTGAACCCCTCCCAAATGCCGATGTCCACATGCACCATGTACCTAAAACATAACTCCACCATAACTTGATACCACTTGTTATTATTATGACACCAGTTGTTGCACACCTTGTCTATAAATACCACAAACAACCATTGTGGATCCTGTTTACAAATATTGTAAACAACCACTAGCTTATTTTTTGCGGCCTTCAGTGTCACCGCTACACATAACATCAAGTCAATTTGATCTTGCACCATTCGACTTGATCACAACCAAACCATTGTGTTGCTGTCCCCAAGTCAACTATAGAGAGGGACCTCAATCTGTCATCTCTAATCATAGGAACCTCCTCACCATCATTTGTCACCTGAAAACTTGCATCACCTCTCCCTGCTATATCTGTAAAAAAGGCCCTGCATCAGCACTCGTACTTTCATGTACTCCATTTTTAGCTACTTATCGAGATCAAAGGAATACCACATCTTAGAGTGCTCCCACTCAGAAAATATAATCCATCCTGACACCTATCTCCCTTTATCAAGACCAAACAGCCTTATGTGATTTTCATGGTTTCACCTACAGCTAAATACCTGCACCCCTTAGAGTCCAACCGACCTAGTGATATCAAATTCTTCTACATCGTTGGAACTTACATCACACTACCCAAAGTATGAACCACTCCATTAAACATCTTGATCTTTACCATTCCAACCCCCGTGACATAACATCTGGACCCACCACTAAGAGACACAAAATCATATTGTTTTCTTAGAACTCATCAAAATATTCTCTTCTATAGCATATATGAATAGGACCACCTGAATCTAATATCCACTCATCATAAAAAATAGTGTCCATACCTTTGGAGACTGTGTGAGCATCTCTAAGATATTCCTCCTGTTCCTCTTTCTTTTACACCATAATCGCTGTAACACTATCACCCGGACTATCACCCTTTTTCCTGTTAACACATTTTGGACAATCCATTTTTATGTGGCCAAATTCCTTAAAATAAAAACATTGCATCCCATCTTTTCCTCTAGACTTGGATTTAGCACATCTGGATCCCTGCACTGATGACCTTCCTCTTCCATCCATGTTCAAGGCACTTCCACTCACTGATAAATCCTTTGAGGACTTTTTCCGAATCTCCTCGCTGAGTAACACACTCACCACATCAGCAAACTTTAGCATACCTAAACTCGATGAATTACTTAAGGCCATCACCAAATCATCCCAATTTTTTGGAAAAGAAGACAACAACACCAAGGCCTTAACTTCATCATTGAAGTTGATTCCTACTGAAGATAATTGGCTAGTAAGTGTGTTGAACTCGTTTAGATATTTAGCTATACCTCCGCCTTTAGCCATCTTCATGTTGAACAACCTCTTCATTAGAAACACCTTGTTGAATGTTGATGGTTTCTTATACATCTGAGACAAAGTAGCCATGAGGTCTTTCCTAGTTTTCCCCTCAGAAATATTAAAACCAACTGACGATGATAGAGAAATGAGTCATACCTAGGGCTCTTCGTCAAGCACCTCCCAATCTGATTTTGACATTGTCGCAAGCTTCTTCATTTTTCCTCTAAGGGATGATAGAGAACATCCTCTATCTATATATTTCAATATGCGAAATCCCTACCATCGAACTTCTTAATAGAAAACCTTATGGATTCTTCTCCTGTTGCTCCCATTCTTCCCACTCGAATCAATAACTTCTCTAAAATCACAAACCTTTGCTTCTTATTGAACCACCAACCGTGAATTTGAAACCACCTCCTGCCTTCTGATGAAGAACCTAACTTTTCAAACTTGGAACAACCCCTTCCCTTCTTAATGAGGGATCTAGCTCTGATACCACTTGTTGGAATCATAACCCCCTCTTGATGCAAGTTCCTAAAGATATAATAATAAATGCAGAAAAAAACAACCAAACACACAAGAAACCATAAGACAAAGACTTGCGTGGAAAACCCTAAGACCAGGGAAAAATCATAGAGCCACATAGAAAAAAATTCACTATAATGGAAGAATATAAAGCTACAAGCTTTCCTCTCTCTCTCTCTCTCACTACCACAGCCCAAAACCCTTGAGAAACCCCTTTCTCTTTCCCCTTCTCACATTCTCTCTCAACCAAAAGAACCTTGAGAAAACCCAAAGAGAAATCCTTCTTAAGCCTTTTTACGACTCTCTCAAACCTTACAAAAACCTTTGCAAACCCTTTAAGTAGCCTCTCAATAACCATAAACAACAATAGAGACCTTATATAGATCATACAAGTTAATCCCACCATGAAACCTTGCTTCCCTTGCTCTCCATGACACTTTTTATTTTCGTTCCACCTCAATAGTTCGATTTGGATTGATCTAAGATTGAACTGGGTGCCTAGCTTAATCCAGGATTGAACAAGCATTTCTTTGGTTTATGGTTTCTACAGTTTATGTCATCCAAATGTGTCCAGATTGATTCAGGATTGATTCAACAGCATTGAAACTCACTCCTTTGTTTCCTCTCGCCTCTAACATACATCAGACTCTAACCCAACACTGTCAACACCCAAATTTTGACTCAGATCATCTCATAGAATGAGGAGAAGCAAAACATAATTTAGGCATTAAGACTTTAAGTATCCTAGCATCTCATGTGAAGTCTTCCCTGGATATTTTGGTCACAAAAAACATCGTCCATATCATACCATGTGCAGTGAATTAGCCCAAGTACACCATTTCTAGTCAAACCTTGATTCCCTAAGAAGCATTAGTAGGACTATGAGGATCCACATTCAAGACCACCAGATACATCACATTCAATTTCTCTAGCCCCTGTAATCTTTCTTGTAGAGAAGCACCACAAGGGAAAAAATTATCATTTTACCCTTTAGCCTTTAAAAGTTAAAATTTGATACCTTCACACATTGTCTACAAATTCTTTAGCCTCCATAAGTCTTCTCTTGTCAAAGAATCATAGGCAAAGAGTTTTCATTTTTACCCCTTTTAGTAGCATAAATAGAAAAATTATCATTTTACCCTTTGGCCTTTAGGATTTACCCTTGGACCCTTAGATGACCCCTAAAGCTTCTCCCATCACCTGATTTGTGTAAAGTCAGGTCTTGTACACTCTAATCTCCACCACCTTCAAGGAACCTATCTCAGGACCTAACTTTTTAAAAAATAGCAATAACCAATTTTTCAACCTTCGAAAACCCTTGACTAGAAAACAATGCTTAAAAAGCTCTCAAAGATTTATCTGGTGTTAGAATTTAAAAAGGTTAGTGGTCATCTTTTAGTCTCAAAGTAATCTTCAATCAGTCACTTCACCAAACTGAAGTATCCGAGGTTTCTAACCCCTATGAAATCTCAAATCTTCCCTAAGGGGTTGAAAATCAGTTATAGCCCCATTTGTCATATTTTTCTCCAAAACGTTCTCTGGACCTCCAAATCTGGATAAGTTAGTACCCATCTCTCCTAATTCACGAGGCCCTCACAAAACCCCCTAATAGAAAGGAGCATTGGAAGAGTCAATCCACTTGGTTTCTTCCAATTACTTAAAAAATGAGCTACACATTCAAGAAAAATGCCTTGTACTCAACTGAACCTCGGTAATGCAGCAGAACTCTGAAATTCAGTCTGTTAGTGGCCACCCCTCAATAACTTTTGAGACCTTATAAAGCTCATCCCCCTTAACTACCTCAGCAACTTCTGTAAGGCTATCCACTACTTTTTGTCCATGTTAGGATGGTACTCAGTTTGTCTAAATTTGACACTCGAAAAGCCCTTGGAAACTCCCTCAGACTCAGAATTCAGCTAGGTCAGGCCCATTTTCTCAATTTTTGACCTGTCCTTGAAAGATTGTTTCATAAATCAGAACAACAAAAAGTCCTTGCTAACCCAACTCTGTCATTCTCCAATGAGCTACAGGAGCGGTTTATCGTCGGATGAGCTGTCAGCTCTTGTAGATTCCAGACTCTCTAAGCTTTGATAAACCTTGAACTACACTTGCCATGAAAAACTACGGCTCCCACATTGAAATTTCCAGTCAAGGTCTCTTTTGCTACCAAGAAAAGGGTTTTGAGCCTAATTTCCTACCCGGGTATCGAAATTCAGAGTAGTCAGAGCATATGGCTCAAAATCTAAGGGCTACCTTTTGCCTAAAGATTCCAAAAATTAATTTGACCATTTTCCCTTCTAATATTTATCAAAGAGCATTTGAGGCTAGTAAACCCCTGATTTCACCCCTACCCTTATCGTAATTTGGTTCTAACAGATCCACTATGACCGAAACATTCGAGACTTCGAAAATAGACACTGAGTTTACAACTTTCCAAGCATGGGAGCTCAAAAAGCATGAAGACCATTAAGGGGTTCAATTTTTTCAAAAATAAATGTATTAAGGCATTAATGAGCTCACCCTCATGATTTTAGCTCATTAATGCCCATTAATGCAGTCACACTTAAATGCTTTAACTTCCTCACCTTTACATTAGGATCCCCTCATACACCCCATGTAGTCCCCCCTTGATTAATTACATGGATTTCAAAAATCCATGGAAAGATCTTGATCCACCTTACCATTTAGCACATTTTACCCCCTCCCTTGATTTCCCTCAACCAATCACAACCCATTAATTTGCCAACATGACCCTAAGCTTGATCCCTATTAGTCTATGTCACCTATCCATGTGAACTAAACCAAATCAATCCTACCCATTTGCTAAACAAAACCAAACCAAACCAATCTCCCCTTGATTTCCCTTAACCAATCAAATCTCCTTGGATTACCAATATGGCCCTAAGCTTGATCCCTATTGGTTCATGTCACCAATCCATGTGAACCAAACTAAACTAATCTTTCCCCTTGGCTGAATAAAACCAAATCAATCTTACCCCTTAACTCCCCTTAACCAATCAAACTTCCTTGGATTGTCAACATGGCCATAAGCTTGATCCCTATTAGTCCATGTCACCAATCTATGTGAACTAGACCAAATCAATCGTACCCCTTGCTGAATAAAAGGATAAATTAATCTTCCCCCTTGCTTTGATCAACCAATCAAATTAATTCAATTTGCCACATGACCCTAAGCTTGATCCCTATTGGTTTATGCCACTTATCTAATGTGAACTAAACCTAGCTAATCATAGCCCTTGATCCCCTTGGTCCCATGGACCAATCCCAATCCTTGGCTTACCAATTTGAAGCTATAAATAGCCCCAAATTCATGCACATTAGGGCTAGTCCCTTGAACAAAAAAAGAAAAGAAGAGGAAGAAAAGGAAAGGAAGAACAAAAGCTCAAGTCCAACCCTAACCCTTCCCCAAGCTCAAGTAAGGTCTAAGCATGCCTTAAGGTAGTTTATTTATGTCATTTAACTAGTTCACATGCTGTTATGTTGCTCAAATTCATGTCATTATTTTGCTTCAATTCGGGTTACACAATGGAGATTGAATTGTCTTCATTGGGCTTTATTTTGGACCTCAGTCTACTCCTGATTTTTGTTTTCTTTTTGTACTACTTGGAATGAGCCCAAATTTTAACACAAAGTTTACAGGAGGGAGTCCAAACCATGGTAAAAATTTGGGAAATTTTCAAGCTTGGTAAGGTCTCGAGATGGTCCCCTAACAGACCCAAAAAATATATTCTTTTGTGACCTAACTTGTTAAAATTTATTGTTGATTTTTTAAGGAATTTTGTAGATGTGATCATAAGCTAATTTTTTATATGTTATTCCCCTGGTATATATCACCCTTTGATAGAAATTTTATAATTTTTCAAAACCCCTAAGGGGTCCAAAATTTGAGAAATCCCACTATTGGATTTACTCCAAGTAACTAACGCCTGAATTTTATGGAAATAAAATTTTAGGCATTAAACAAACCAGCATTAAGAACAAATTTAGGTGTTGAGATCTGAAACCCACCCCAAGGAGCCTTGATTTTTCCCTAAGCTTTTTATAGGCTAGAATGACCCTTTGAGATCCAACCCTATGCTCAAGCACCTTTGTGTGCCCTAATTTATCTCCCAACACCTGAATTTATTTTAGGCATTGAGAGAGAAAAATTCAGGCATTGGGGTGGATTACAGGCATTAGGCCTATGATAAAAATTAAAAATGTTAAAATACTAATGTTTTGTTTATGACTTAGGGTGTAGACCATGGACACTGGAAGAACCCATCCCTCTAGGACCCACGCATGAGGCTCAAAACCCAAGGTTGGTTGTTGGTTTCTAGTACCCAACGCCTGAATTTTCCCTAAATTAAAATTTAGGCATTAGGCCTATGCAAGATGATCATATTGCCCTCTTTAGGGGGGTATATCTCTGCCCCTGTGAAGGTCTCAACCCCTAGGGTTGTGCATTTTGACCCTAGGGAACACCCTCTACCCTCCTAGAAGGATCCCACATCTCTGGGACCCACATAAATCCTTAAAAAATTAAGTTAAGTTACTAACTTAATTAGCACTTAACGCCTAAATTTCACCCTGAATTTACATTCAAGAGTTAGTGTAAAAATTTAGGCATTAGGCCTGTGCTAAATGACCATGTTTGCATATTTTGGGGGCGATATCTCTACCCCTATGAAGGTCCCAATCCCTAGGGTCACATAGTCTGACCCTAGGGAACTTCCTCTACCACTTCCACAAGGCCTCACAACCCTAGGACCCACAGGAACACCCAAAAAACTTAGGTTAAAGTGTTGTCCTATTCAGCCTTTAACGCCTGAATTTCACCCTATATAAAATTTAGGCATTGAAAAATGAGGTGTTAGAATATATAAAATTCAAGCGTTAAGCTTGAAACATAAAAAAATACAGCCTTTCCCTTTTTCTCATTGTTTCCATCAGGGTTAATTCCAACCCTGAAATAATTATTTGAATACTTTGGAGGGGTTCATCACTCCTCTAAAAGTCATAAACTTGAGGGCTCCTTCTTGCTAATTAATGACTTATACCAAAAGGTAGGTTTTTAAATTTTCAGAAGCCAATGCCTGAATTTTCCTTGAATTAAATTCAGGCATGGGAGGTAAATTCAGGTGTTAAGCCTGAGAAAATTGTAGAAACCAACAACTTCCCTATTTCACGAGCATAGACTTTAACTTAATTTATAACATGTATGAATGAGAGAAGCCACCCTAAAAAGGTGAGTATTTAGGGAGCCTAACACCTTCCCCAAATGCAGCTAAACAACTTACCCTTTATCTCAGGAACTCAGACAAGTTTTAAGAGTTAAATCCTTAGATCTTCGGGTCTAGGCTTCTCCCATTCCCTTCAAAGGGGAGAACCGATGTCCAACTCTATTGGTTAATCCCGAGTTGGTGGCGATTCACAACAAAGCCTAACCCCCAGGGTAAGCAACCCCTGCACCTCTCATGTGCTCACGAGACCAACGTGGTTGGGAACCCGGGGCAGTGCCCCCCGAACCCCAATGCCCACAAGCTGGCGACATCACTGGAGACTTGTTTGATCTCTACATGTACATGTTTCTAAATTATTTTGAAGATATTCTCTCAATTGTTTATATGCTTGTCTTTAAAGTTGTTTATTCTCAGTGCTTACATGCCAACATTATCTTCACATGCCTACATGCTTTTGATTAGACTTAGGTCACTTCATTAGTTAGTTAGGTTAACATTTCATCTTCAACCCTTATTTAAAATTGCATGCTTAGGCTAGAAAACATGCTCAGTTCAGATTTAAGACAACTTGAATTAGTTAGTAGGATCAAAATTCTCTTCAAACAACTTGTGTGAATACATGTATGATTTTCCTTTTTGCATAAAATGAGTCTGACGACATGACATTACACCAATACATCATTCTCATTTACCCTATCTAGGTTATTACCCACCAATGGATCAACATTGGATCACCACATAGGATGGGAACAACTCTGAGTAGTGGCTGCTACGTTAGTGTGGCTAGACCAAGTTACCCAAACCAATCATCATCCCATGATCCGATCTTTTCCAAGAAGGTGTTTAGACTAGCACACTTGCCTTTTAGAATCTCAAAGAAACATGCATATGTAGTCATTTTTAGGTTAGAGTTGCTTAAGTTACACTCTATAGCTTAGAAGTCTAGCTTTAGGATTTGTTTGCCAAATTCTGAATGTATACTTGCATGCTTAATTAAAAAGAACTTGAAATTCATGTCCATTTACCAGTTTTATAAAAACTATTTATTTAGATAAGTTAGGCCGATTTTTATCTTGTTGTCTAATTTTGATTAATCCTCACCCCTTTTGCTTTATATAAGTAAATGTGAACTCACTTAGACCATGTCACAAATGAAAGGAAATAAGCCACTCCATCTCATTAAACATAAATATAATTACATCCATGTTCATAAAAAAAGAGAAATAAACATTAGTCTTTATAAGGCTATTTTCCAAAAAAAAAAAAATAATACATCAACTCCTCTCTAATCCCCTCCCTCATCATCCTCCATGGGGGGATTGGCTTCCCAATCAGCCCGTCTCTCCCTGACCTTATCTCTCTTCACCCCTTGCTTCTTCCTAGTGTATGATCTGCCCATTCCAAAGCTAATGGTATCATCACCACAAGGTAAGTTAGAAGTCTCTCCCTGTCCAACTGGATCTGTCCCCTTTGCCATCTGTGAAGGAGGTGCGTCCTCAACTCCATCGCATCCCAAGCCCGTGGGACCACTAGTCTCAACCCCAGCTATAGTTGGGGTTACCTCCTCATGAAGCTCACCTACCCCTGGGACAGGAATCCAGGCCAGTAGCTACAAAGAATTTCAAACAAACAAAGACAAAAGTAAGCAAAAAGCAAAAAAAAAAAAAAAAAAAAAGCAAACACCTTAAATCATTATTTTGTATTAAATTCATACCTCTTCAACCTCCTTTCTATGCCCTTCCTTCAAGGTGGAGGCCTCAATCTGATGAGCCTATTGTTGTTGTTCCACCAGGGTAAAGCACCATGCCAGCTTCTAAAGGGCACTCATGAACACCTCCCTCGAAACCTACAAAAATACCCAACCTCATTAAAACTTTTAAGTTTAAATTTGGTAACAAATTGTTAAAATAAACCAAATTAAAACATACCTGGGCCACAGCCTCTAGAGGGACCCACCCCTCTGGAACCACGGCCTCAGGTAGAGGCATCCTTGTTTGCCCACCCTCAAGGTCGGCCACCAACACCACCTCGGGCAACATGCCCACTAGGTCTAGCTCAACCACACGGGAGCCTTCCTCTTCCTTCTCCTCTTAGTGGGAGGTGTAGGCTCACCCGCTAGCTAACCTTTAGCCTCCATTGCCTAGCATGACAAAACATCTAAGTAAATAAATGTATTTCAAAAAAAAAAAAAAAAAGAGAGAAGGAAGCAAAAAAGAAAGTTTTACAAAAAATAAGGAAATAAAAAGCTTACCTAAGGCTCAATGGGGTTGCTCAAAAGCCCACATGATTGAGTGGCTCACCACTCAGGAAAACCCCATCCTCAGTTGAGAAAGATGGAGGCATCAATGCCTTTTTCCCCTTTCCCGGCCTCACCCTCGGTGTCAATCACACAAGGAGGTGGTGTGGGACCATAACATAATCCACCCCCTCGCCCACCTGGCACCCTTTACCTCTCCCCGAGGTAAAGGGTGATCTCGTCGATGGCTATGAGAACCACCCTTTGACGAGACCAAGTCC